>JAODJX010000100.1:109567-122968 GCA_026776945.1 Isichthys henryi | reverse complement strand
CCCCCCCCCCCCCCCCCCCCCCCCCCCCCCCCCCCCCCCCCCCCCCCCCCCCCCCCCCCCCCCCCCCCCGCGCCGCGAGATAAGGCCAGGAATTTGAGGGCTGTGTCATCAGAGGAAACCTGATTTTTTTGCACAGCTTCTATCTCAGAGTACAGCTACAAATGTCGGCTGTCTGTCTGAGGGTCTCCATGGATGGGGGGACAGTAGGAGGGGCAGGAGAGGGCTCCCGAAGGGAGGTCTGGTTGAAGTAATTTTGTCCTGGGCCTGGGAACTATGTGGCATGCCTGGGTGGGGACCATCCTTGTTTATTGCGACCTTCAGCCTTCTATCAGTGTCTGCGGCTGGTACATGCCGGAGATGTGGGGGGCGTGGTCATAGAAGGCACCCCTCCCTCCACGTTTCTCCTGGCCTGTTTGGCCACTGCGCCCCTGTTTCAAACCGTTTCCACAAACACGGAGGCTTTCTCAGCAGGACGCCCGCTCCCAGCATCCACTCATCAAAGTTTAATCGGAGCGGCGCTGTACTTTTTCGAATAAAGAGCGCTTAAAAAACCCCCAATGCAAATGGAACTGCATTATTCATGATTTAAACATTTCCGAGGCCACCTTGATTCGCGTGATTACCGGCCATGAATTAGGCATTCCTTAAAGCAGCTCCACGCCCCAATGTCGGATCCTACATCGTACTCAGACGGCACAGACAGTCTACGTAATCTATGAAGAGTTCAGGCAGGCGGCCTTAGGTGGCAGGCAAAGGCTCTCTCTGTCTGCCTGTCTGTCTGTCTGTCTGTCTGTGTCTCTCTCTCTGTCAGTCTGCCTCTCTGTCCCTGTCTCTCTGCCTGTTTTTCTGTTTCTTTGTCTGTCTGTCTGTTTCTCTGTCTGTCTGTCTGTCTGCCTTTCTGTCCATGTGTCTCTCTCTCTGTCCCTATCTCTCTGACTGTCACTCTGTTTCTCTATCTGTGTGTCTGTCTGTCCATGTGTGTGTCTCTCTCTGTCAGTCTGTCTCTGTCCCTGTCTCTCTGCCTGTCTGTCTGTTTCTCTGTCTGTCCGTGCTTCTCAGTCTGTGTGTCTGTCTCCCTGTCTGGGTCTGTATCTGTGCCTCCTCTGTGTCTGGCCTCTCTCTCTCTCTCTCTTTCTCTCTCTCCGTAAGTGCTTCACAGTTAATACCCTTAATATCCCTCTCATAACCGCTGACTTTTACTTGGCCTGACACGCAGCAGAGCAGCATGGGAGATGGCTACTCCCCCATTACCTGATTGGCAGGAAACAATCTGTTAAAATAACATTTTGCTTTTGTGCGCCAAACCCATTAAAGCTGCGTCCGTTTATATACGCCTTCAGTGGGGAGATGGAACATAAAGGCTGAAGCTAAAGTGTGTCTTAAAATGATGAAGGCCTGGGATATCGATAGCGTTTCCAGAGCACACTCTAATGAATGACTGAGCAGCGGTACAGGCGTGAATGCGCGACACAGACAGGATCTAACCCCAGGCTTTGGATGCCTTTAATTAGTCAAACATATTACATTCGATTTGAAAACAAAAAGAGCCTCGTGTCAAGAAAGAAACTTCCGGAAGCCTCTGTAGAAGCCAGCTTTTACGTGTGGTAAATCTTACTCGGAGGCAGTATCGCACACACCTCTCAGGTGTGTATTGTCCATCACCCCCCCCACAACAAAGGAAGTTTCTTGGTGGAAAAAAAGTTCCAGTTTTTGTGTTATTTTCTTTTTTTTCCCCAAGAAAAATGACTTTGTTGACACTGCTACTTGATCACCCTTACTACCCGGCAGAAGAATTAATATTTAAACATCCTAATAATGTAGCTTGCCTTGCATGCACTTTTAAGCAAAGCAACAATATTTTTCACCTGGGGTAACGTGCTGATTTCTCCTGCTGAGTATAATTTCCCTTTATAATGCTCTGCAGGGCTTCCAAGTAGCGTCAAGCAGCCAGGCTTGCATTCATGAGCAGAATTCCATCATTTTTTTTTTTATTATTGTTCCAAACAAAAAAAAAATGTATTCGTAGAAGTAAATATGTCGAAATGAATTTTTCCATCTACCAGGAAGGGTTCAGACGAGCATCGCGGAGCACAGAGTGTCTTCCAGGGAGTAAGTGGTGATGATTGGCGAAATGCAACCTACGACGCGGGGAAGGAGGTCGCATATGTGATAGTGCCATCCAAATAGGCAAAGTCAGAACCTCGTATAGCTCCCTGTAGCCGAAATGGACCTTGAATGGGCCTGAGGTTCTTGGAGCCAGCAGAGCAACTTTTTTTCTCAGCAGGATTGAGATGCACCGTTTCCATAAGGGGCAACCCACCATTGGCACATGTCAACACTGTAACGTGTCAGCACTGTAACAGGTCGACATAGTTTCCGTTAGCCTTTATGCTACGTGCAGGACTGCAGGGTAGCCATCTTTGGTCAGCTGGCTGACATCGAGACATGTCTGCACACACATGCACACGCATTTGCATGTATGTATGTATTTCCTCGTAAATAGTTTGTAGGGTTTGCAGACTTCCACAAGGCTTTCGATTAAGCTAATTTTAGGTTTATAATGGAATAACATAGATTAGCCGTAAGATTTCTGGCGTGAGCGTGAGAGTCTGAAAGCGTGAGTGTCATGCCGGATGTGTGACAGTTGGCAGTCGCGGGACTGAAATGAGCACCAAAACGGGACTCTAGTGTGCTGGGCAGCGGCACTGCTGCTCGGTGCAGTCGGCTCGCCAGGCGTATGCTGTTTGACCTTAGATGATGCGCATGTGTCATTAATCGAGAAGATATGTACAGTGAGGCAGGGGAGCCTCGGAGCACTGAAGTGTTAAAGAACCGTCATTAAAAGACGTGACAGTTATACACCTCGGCCACAGGCAGTCGTGTCTATTTTGAAAATGTGCCAATGAGATGGAGCAAAAGACAAAAAAAGAGAAGTAAAGAAAAGAGGAGCAAAAGGGCACGTCTGCTGTGGCCCCAGAGTGCGAAGGGGGTGTCTGAGGTATCTGGGGAGGGGCGAGTCGGCCCTGCAGAGCTGGCTCTGAGAAGAAGCTCCGGTGGCGGAATGGGGCTGCAGAGGGCCCTGGGGTCCTAGCGATGCATGTGTGTCGGACTCAGAAACAGCGGGGGCAGTGGGAGATGGCAGTTGGTTGGTAGGGGTTTGGGGGGGGGGTGGTTTGAGGTGGCATCCCCCTCCCATGCTGAAACTTGGTGACACACTCTCATCACATTCATGGGGATTCTGCGCCGTGAATCCGCTGACGTGACACAGTAAGGCAAGCTGATATTGAATTGATAGAAGTCGATCATGTGGCTTCTTTAACACCTTGAGGGAAACCCTTGTGGAAGCAAAACACACGCCATCATGGAATTAAAATGGCATTGGTTGTGAGGTCATACACTTTTCCTGTGCCTGATTTCATTTGTTATCCCGACATCCCGCCAGGTGAATCCGTTTTTCGCCGGCTGCCACGGTAATCGATATGTGTCAGAGGCTTCCACGATCGTGCCACGTCTCACAGCAGCTAAGTTCTTGGCAGGTCTTTTCTGTAAGGTTTCGATAGCAAGCGGCCAGGTTCCTCGGGGGTGGGGGGGACAGAGGGAGATAAGCTCTGCCCCCACTGGAAGGCGGCGCTCAGGAATGCAGACGGCAGGCTTCTATTTATGTCGCACCTACGTGTGGTCGACCATCTGCTCTTAATCAATCAGCCCCCTCATCCTGGTGTATCGCTGCGGCTGTCCAGCTGCAACAACACAAAGCTGCACCCAGATCCCCTTCCTAAGAACGGTCCGGCCCAAACTAGGGGGGGGGGGGCTGGTGAGGAGATGACCTGGGGCCGTTCAAGGTACCCAGATGTTGGGAACGACAAAACTCCAAAACTGCCATCGCAAATTTAATGAACGCGAACAAGCGCATCGCCGGTGCCACCTGCAACAAGTTCTTTCGGCTGCATGCAAGCTAAGCGAGTGCAGGGAGAAGTGTGTGTGTGACCATCACTTGCGCAGCCCAATTGCTGCCTTTCTGGGCTTTCGTGTTGCCCAGCTGCCCGTGGAGGGGGGGGGGTCGTTGTTTAAGAAGCAGAGGAGGTCAGTGACTGAACACCCCTACGGCCCTTCTTCCATAGCACTGCTTTTGTTGTGGCCCAGTATTCAATCCTCTTAGCCGTCTCCTGTGTAACTCCCTCCCGTGGCCAACGCAACATGCAGACGTCCTCAGCCTCGCAGACGTTCTCAGACACGCAGATGCGCAGACACGGCACAGGCAAACGATTTTTGACCGTTTGCTTAGATCTAATTGCTTACCCATAATCCCTGTCTGTGTGTTCAGCTGTGAGGGGGTGGGAGGAGCCGGCAAACACAATTAAATTGGAGAAAGTTGCAGGCATATGGTGCGGACTGTAGGTGATGTGGGGGGGGTGAGGGGTGGGCAGGGTGTCTCCCAGCCTCTCTGGATCTGTTTGCTTCCCTCCACACCCAGAATGCAACAGTGTCGCGGCCGTTTTACATTGGATAAGTCGTCAGAAATCTCGACAGACGGCTGGAGCAGTGCTGTGAAACTCGGAGCGGGCCGTGGAGACGCTGGGCTGTTTCAGCGGCAGAGGCTTTTCGCTTGTCGGGGGAGGGGTTCTACCTGTTCGTAGTGCTTGTTTGATCGCCCCTCCCCATCCCATGAGATGCCCTGTGGTACTGCAGGGTCTCGCGCAAATATAGACGGGGCTAGAAATGTAAACAGGGATCGATTTAAAAAAAAAAAAAAATTACCTACATTCCGAGCATCTGTTCCGATCTCACAGAGGGGTGTAAGTGCAGCCGAGGATGCGGTATGGTAATATCCCCCCCCCCCCCAGAGTCATTGGAAGTCCCCGAAGAACAGAACAGGACCCGATAATGCCAGCCCCCCCCCATGCCTTCTCCTCACCATTGAGATCTTCCTTCTCTGGTGGGGCTCCCATTGAGTAGGTAGCCAGCAATTCCAGAAGCAGGAGTGACATCACCGGAAGGTTTTTCAAACGGCCTGATTTCGAGCTGGTCCCAGCGCGGTTCGGCACGCATAGGTGAGATCAAACACGCCACTCTCCTTTCCCTTCTCAGGCCCAAGGCAGGAATCTACTGGAAGCTCAGGGCTCAGGGCAGACAAGCTGTCACACTGCGAGGGACTCGGTGCCCTCTTTGAACTGTCATCTCTATTCTGCCTATGTGTTGACATACATCAAGGGCCGCATGAAGCAGGAAGAAAGATGCGGGTGGGGTATGCCACTTTAAGCGGGGTGGGGAGGAGGGTTAACACGAATGTTATCAGGAGCCCGACAGCCATTCATTCCTGTAATAAGCTAATTAAATCGGAGGGTGCACGGCACGCAGAGGGCATCGCGCCTTCAGATCGCATGCGTGTGCGTGTCTACGCTTTTCTCCCTGCGGTCTATCGCGTGCCACTGGCACCGCCTCAGGAAATAGGGTGACAGCGTCCGTTTGAGTCAGGATCAAAATCTTGCTGTCTCACCTGTCGCTCAGACTATGGGGAGCGGTGGGAATTGTGGCAGCGCCCGTGCACATGGCAGCATTGACCGACTGTTCTGCCGGGCCTGTGCTTCCAGGTGCCATGTCTCATGTGCTGATAAGTCATTGGGCCTGATGTGGTTTGAGATGGGCCAGACAAGCTGGTAAAAAGAACAAGACAGTATATGTACGTGGAGTATGGAAGCATAGAGTACAGATCTGTGGAGTATGGGAACATAGAGTACAGGCCTGTGGAGTAGGGGAGCATAGAGTACAGGCCTGTGGAGTATGGCAGCATAGAATACAGGCTCATGGAGTAGGGGAGCATAGCGTACAGGCCAGTGGAGTATGGCAGCATAGAATACAGGCCCATGGAGTAGGGGAGCATAGAGTACAGGCCTGTGGAGTACGGGAACATAGAGTACAGGCCTGTGGAGTACGGGAACATAGAGTACAGGCCTGTAGAGTATGGCAGCATTGAGTACAGGTCCGTGGAGTATGGGCGTGTAAAGCGGCCGTGGTGTTTCGACAAAGTGAATCTAGGCCCAGCGAGTCATTCTGGTCTGATGTTCACTGCACCTGTGTTCTCCTCAAACTGGACCATAGGGCTCTCGTGTTTTGGGACCCGCTGTTTCCTGGTTATGTGTGGAGTTCGGTCATCCATGTCCCTCAGCTTGGAAAGGGACCTTCAGAATGAGATCGACCTGGACGCTGGAGGGGGACTTGAGCCAAGAGGACTTTGCAGCCTGACAGTGTATTTCTTTGGGTTTTTTTAAAGAAGAAAAAAAAAATAATGACACCAGTGGTCATATTAAAAGTGCACCTGTGTCGTGGTGCAATAGCACAGTTACGCAGACAGGCCCTGCCCCCAGGTCTTGCCAAAAGCAGTGTTTTGCACGATATTTAGTGTCTATGACGTTAATGTGTTCGTAATCTTCAGGGAGGTTGACAAAAATGGCCTCCTAGGGGCCTCGAGTCTGAAGTGAAGGGATAGATCTGGCAACGGTCCGTAGGGCGTTCCGTGTGCTGAAATGCGCCGCAGAGGGAACTCCAAACACGGGCGGAGCCTGCATGCCCACCCCCCCCAACAACATATCTCTTCTGAGCGGCACGAAAAAACCCACAATTATTTCACTGGCCTTGATTGTCACTTGCTGAGGAAAATATGTAATTTGCGCACGTCGGCGAGAGCACCTGCGGCAGAAGCCCGCGGTATAATGTCCACTTTCAGGACGCTGCGCCCCGTCACCGGCTGTCACCGAGGAGGGGGAACAAATAGCGATGGTGGAAAACCACAGTGGCATTCTTGAAAAATCTCGGGCTGGCCTGGAGCCGGGCCCGTGTGGAGCGAAGAAGCGGCCATTTAGGGGCCCGCACAATGAAGGCTACATGGCGGTAACACAGCGGCCATTATGCGACGCCCACTGCCAGCCGCTCAGCTCTACTCACTACTGCTCGTCTTTGTTGGGCCACAATGGCGCCCAGGAATTTCTGAAATTCCCTCATTATTCAGATGATTACGGCCGCGCCGACCCGACGGGCCGCCAAAGGGGGCTGTGCTGGATTTATCGTAAGCAAGGGCCGGCGGTGCGGGGGCCGGCCAGGTCGTCTTGGTGGACACGGGACGTGTGCAGCTTTCTGTCGGCTGATGGCGTACTCCACTGGCAGGGCTCTTCGTCTTGTTCCGTTGGCGTGTTGAAGAGCTGAACGGACATAGAGGGCAGTTATACCTGCCATGTTGGATAAGCGAGGAAAGTGGCACGTAGGTTTTAGTTACATTATTGTTCTTCCAGTCTGGCAGGGGGTTGCCCAGCCTGAACACGGCGTAGATCAAACATGCCGACAACGCAGGGAATGTCCTTAAGGCAAACTTAGAGAGGCCGTCTGCTCACCTGTCAGCCGACATGCTCCCCTCAGTCATTCGCCCGTCCCTACCTGTGACTGTTCCTGTTTCCTGTAAGTGCTCAAATAATGCCTCTGTAGGGCAGGGTGTGACTGGGAATAGTAACTCTGCCAAACGGACTTTTGCAAATTAAGCGGAGCATTAAATCAGCATAACCTGGAAAATAATTATGAGTGTAAATTGTAAGCTTTGCCGTGAAACAATTCAATCTTGATTTTGCAGGGCAGGTGATTCGATATCTGGCAATTTTTGAAATGTTACGGAGATACAGTTCAATTTGATTCAGTAATACTTGATCAATATTTTCAATACTGTGAAACATAAGCTGATTTTACAGGAATTTAATTGAATTCATAAAAGCCTTAATGTTAAATGTTTCATTTTTTATTTTATCAACAGAATATGTTGAAAAAAAATACGTGTCAAAAACACAAAAAATCTGCGCAAGAATCATTCTGCTATTTCTGTATATATATATATATATATATATATATATATATATATATAGCATGCTCTCTGAAAACGCAGGAACACAGGTGATTACAAAAAATGTACTGGTGGTGGTCTCTATTCTCTAGTATGGCCTATACATTGTTTTGTGTGAGAGATCTTTCTTTTAAGCAGTATTTAATGATATAAATTGATATTTGTTAATTGAGTTGATTAAATTGTACTCTAGCCTTAACAATTGATATATGGATTAGAATCAATGAATTGTTATACTCCCTAATAGTAACTGGGTCACTGAAGAATATTTGTGTCTTCGAGTGCAGATTGCAATGAGTTAAAGGTGCTTTGGTGCCAGAGTTTTTGCTATGTGACGTGATGACATACATATAAAGAAGAAAAAAATGAATAGGTAATTAAGCGATGTACCTCGTGAAGACGACAAAAGCCATTTGATTACATGGGAGGAGTCAGTCTGTGAGCGACTCTAACGAAGCCCTGATGACTTTTCATCAGCGATATCCAGTCTGCGGATCCACTTGGCTGGAGAGTTCTGCCCTGGAGACCTGATGCAGTCAGTTCCCCTCACCTCAAAGCGTCGTGTGATCGACGGGGCACCACGCCAGCAAGAAATGACCCGGCTGGAGTTGGCGGCGCTCTCGGGTCACGCACTGGGGCTCACATCTGCCACATGTTCCATGCCATGGGGGACAACCATCCCCCAGGAGTGAACGCACTGCACTGACAGGCAAGGGTGCCTATTTTTTTCCGTGACTCCATCTTTGTTCTTTGACTGCGCTCCTCTTCTTGTCCCTGATCCTGCGTGATGTGTTTCTTCTCACCAGTGTTGAGAGGAGACATCTTGTAGGGGTAGAGGGATTCTCAGACTCTGAAGAACTGATGCAGTGATTAAGCGAAGGAGTCCCCCATAACCTGTCTCCGGGAGAGAGTGCAGTTGTCCACTTCTTCCCCTGGGAGGCGATTTCGGACCAGCCCACCATGTGCTAGCGTATGCTCTCTTAAAGGGGCTGCGGCCTCGTATCACTCCGTCTTGATTTGGGGATTTTTGTCGCCATGGCTCTCCTTTCGGTGGTATCTCAGAGTAACCGTTGAGTAGTGGAAAGTGTGAGGGGATTAACAGAAAAGTAAAAGTGGTTCTGTAAACCTCGACTGTTCAAACAGCCCCCACCTGGGCTATGAGGCACTCGTCTTATCTTAGGTAAACACCATGGCGTTGTGATTGGGGCCGTCTCACAGACACTTGGCTGTGATGTTTGCTCAGGCGTGTATCGGCGAGGCCTGCGGGATGTACGCGCATTCTCGGATTGGCTTGCGGTCAGGGGTTTGAGGACTGGAGTGGGCCAGCCGTTTTTCCGCCACGCATTAGCCACCCGCCTGACGGATGGGACGAGGCCTCTGAGGAAGTGTCTTTATTGGGCCTGCTTTCCCTGTAACGCAAAGGTTCTGGCAGAATTTACGGGCCTGGTTTTTTACGGGCACAGCACCACTCACAAACGCCATCTTAGGTCTCCATTGAAATGCCGTAATCTCGAACCCGGGCAAAAGCACAGATTTTTATGGAATGTTATAAAGCCCAGAGCTTTTTAAAGATGCCGTTAAAAAGAGCGCTTGGACGAGCCTTGCCTGGTTATTTACATGCTGTCATTCACGGCATGGTCGTAGGGCACACGACAGAGAGGGGTGTAGCTGGCTGGTCGTAGGGGGCCCTACCCCAGAGGTCCCCGTAAGGACCCACCAATTCTTATTTTCGTGCGCATGTGTGACATTCCAGAGAAGACCACAAAAACATTTTTGGCCGCCGTGCGCCTTGGCGTATCACACCAGCGTTAACGCCAGCCCAAGCATGTCCCGCGAGGTCGATTCGACCTCATCAGCAGAACGCTGGGCCACTTTCGTAGCTATAAAATGTGGCCGGAAACACACCAGTAGGTGGACTGAGATGATACAGGCTCATGAGGCACCGTGCCAATCATCCGAGAGGTACACGAGCTAGGCCATGCTGTAAATCCACGTGTAGCCACGAGAGTGCGTAGCATGCTATCGTCATTTTAAAAGCGTACCATAATTAATGTATATCAGCCGGACCGTATGTAAACTTGGTCTGCTCTTAACGTGTGTCTGTATCGACTGTGCGTACGAGAGCCATGCGTCAGCAAGGCAGCCAATGAACCCTGTTCAGATCAATAACCATGCGACGTCTTGCACGGACCCCATGTCCAACTATAACGTTAAAGCACGTCGTCAGCCATCTTCCTCCTGTCCTCCCCCTTCACCGCTGCCGTCCGAGTTGCAATAGAGATTGCAGGAGGAGCAGCCATGATACCCCAGCCCCCCTAAGACAGCAGGATGTCACGTGCTGCAGCAGCATCTATCAGATGCGATACTTAATTAGCAGCGGTGCAGCACATTAGGCACAGAGAGTAGCCAAGCTAAAATATTTATAAGCTTGAGTATATTTATTATCTGTGTCATGAGTCTTCCTCGGCAGATTGCAAATACTACTCTACAACTCCCCGCCCCCCCCCCAGCCCACTCCATGCCCATCCCTTGTCCCCGTGAGGAAGGTGGAAGGACACTCCCGTGGCCCCGCGTCATAATTTCTCATTTACGAAACAACTTTATTCTATTTCTGTGCCAGGGAGCACCGTGGCTTCGAGAGCCCACGAGAGCCTCTTCGGGGAGCCAACCGCCATCAGTGGTGACCTGGGCGTGATGAAGTCGCGCCACCCTTTGTTAACCAGCGGGCTCTTGAACACCGCTGCCCTTTGCCTTGGGACAATCTGCCAGGGTCATATTTATTTAACAAAAAAAAATGCCTGTCCTTGTCCTCAAAATTTCTCGCTTCAAGAGGAAGACGGTGGAGGAGGGAAAGGTTTCCTTTCAGCAAATTGAAATCACCTTTTTTCTCTTGACAGCAGCTGTTGAAAAAAATAGACCTAATAAACGCAGATTCGAATGGGAATGTGAGACACCAGCACTTACAGCAGATAAGGTCGTGTTTTTTTTTTTTTAAGAGCTCGATAGTTCGAAGGAATCTGCCACACTCAGCTAATCAGAGTTGCAGATAATCTGAAACTCTGACAGCAGAGATTAAAGTCACCTAAGAGATGAAGAGATACGACCATGTACGGCTCACAGCTGTGGCATCCTCACAGAATGGTTGCGAGCCCTGGCTAATGCTAGTCGCCGTGCTGTTCCTGTTAGCATTAGCGCTGACCGGCTCACCATCGGCCGGAACCTTCTGGAGTTGTTCCCACCTATCCTGGGGCCCATATGGGTGGGCCCCAGTACTGCTCCAGATTATTGCTCAACACATCTGGCTCATCGCAGAGCCGAGCCTGCACAGAAATGTCCCGAAAACCCCTCACTGTGAGACATTAATGGCAGCTGTTGCCAGCAACGTGTGCCAGGCCAGTTGCTGTGATCTCATTCACTTGGCGTTGGAGGCGGGGCTTAACAGCGCTATGGACGCAGGTCGGCCCACATGGGACGAGGGCGCTCGGAGCGAAGGGGTTTTCCTGGATGCCTCTTGAGGCCAGATACCCAATTTTTTGTTGGTCATGTTTATTGGCCCTTTCATTTGGGGAACGGGAAATTGCTTGGAACAGGGTGGACACAGAGAGCTTACCTTCCAGAAAATGCTGGAAAACCCCAGACAATCATGGGGAGGAGTTACCCGCCAGGGTCAGGGCGAGGGGGCGGTAGGCCGTGAGGTTTCTTTTTGGGAGAAAGTTTGCCGGATGTGCGGGCCAGTGTAGGCGGGGGCCACAGGGGGAAAGTGGAGGCTACACGGTGACCCATTCCAGCGCAGTGGAGCTGGCGTCCGGACCGGTCCGTGGGACGGTGTGCTGTTTCCATGGCCTCGCCGGGGCTGAGGGGCCTGCCCCAGGCTAGATTATTATAGTGCGGATAGCGCCGACATCGGGGGTGGGGGGACTCCTGCTCTAACTATCTTTAGTACTTTTTTACAGCATCCCACTTTGTTTACACACTAAGAACAATTGATACCATGTGGACAGTGTGCGGCTTCCACTGTATTGCAGGTAGTCTGAGCCTTGCACCAAGCAAGCATACTTATCCTCTTTGTAATTAGCGAGGTCCTTCTTCCAAAGGTACACAGTAGTATGTGGCTGTCTCTTCCTGGTCGCGTGCGATTCTGAGGTGGCCTGATTCCGATATGTCCACAGGCCTTCTGAGCTGGCCCTGTTCTAGGCTGCCCCGGTTCTGCATGGGCCCGGTTCTGAGCTGGCACGCTCAGATAGGGCCGCTCATCTTGGATTTCAAGGCAGGCTTATCATTTTGTAGGCTGATGTCACTTGTCTGTCCCCTGTACCCCTTGGAGCTCTGTCCTGAAGGGCTGCATCTGTTCGTGGCAGCCGTGGAGACGCCCACTCTGTGATGGGGGCCCCGGGGAGGGGGGATGCAGGGGCGCCGGAGCCTCGCAAATACACCTGCAGCCGTTTTTGCCCTCCTTTTGCGCTGCAGCAGCACACGGGCAATGAGTTATCCTAGCACGTCACCACGGATTTGCGAACGGGAATGCAAGTCCCCCCCGCCTTATATTGAAAGCTGACATAAGGCCAGCAGCGTGTTGACTCAGAATGCCATTTCTGCCCGAGTCCGGGCCAGCTACACAAACCAGCGAGGTACCCCAATGTGACCTTCTCCCATTACCGCACTTTCATTTCCACCACATTGGGCTTTTTTTACTTGGACGTTCTTTTATTTTCTTTAACTGTGAATCAGTGTAGCGGAATCTCCATCCTGGGCTGCCGCGGAATTACAGTATATACCTAAATTTAAATTCTGAATAGTAAATACAAACATCTGTGATGCGCATCGAGAGATGATTTCCTGTTTAAGCAGACATTTATAAATCCATCCATTTCCCTGACCGCTTTATCCAGGACGGGGATAACGTGCACGTTTATAAATATCATTTTATTATTTTTAAGGACAGTCTATGAGAGCTAATCCTAATTTTCTCTGCCTTAAATAGCTAGCAATCTTGGAGAGTTTCCGCCTTGGGTTCTGAATAAAACTTCCATTTTGTGTGCAAATGCTAAAACAGGTCCATCCACCTAAGTAACAGCACACATGAATTATTTACATAAACTTGAGATAATCAGACTCCTCAGGAATGTGCCTGCTGCCTCGACTTCGAGAGTGTGAACCGTTTCATTTGTGTACCAATAATCGAGTAAATGTTTATATAGATGGAGATTTGCTATCAATAAGTAAACAGGCTTGGAGGGAAATAAGAATTTGGTTTGCTTTTGAAAAAACAGCCCCAAAAGTGGCCTGTGATTTACAAGGCCTGAGTCATGTGGGGGGGGGGGGGATCTGCTGTGTAATAGGCCTTCGTGTATATGGACTCGCAAACGCATGGCTGGGATGTGCGCTGGGTCACTGTGGCCTGCACCTGAAGGAGCCTGAACAGGCAGCTTCGTAGCTTCGTGCTAGCGGTGCGATGCTGACGTGTTCTTTGAAACAACTGACTAATTTCTTTTAGATGTGATATTTTACATGCCTGGCCT
>JAODJX010000100.1:44291-62350 GCA_026776945.1 Isichthys henryi | reverse complement strand
AAGTTTAGTTTACCAACCCCCCCCCCCCCCCCAAAAAAAAAGGGGGAGAGAATTTCTCCTGGGTTTATTGATAAATGGCTGACCCTGTGCTCTGACCCCAAGTTTTGTTCTTTTCTGTCATATAGCATGATGGGAAATGTGAAAACAAATACATTCCAATGTACCTTTATTTGTACAAACGGCAGATGAAAAGCATGGCGGGTCATGCATGTGAGCTTGCCGTGGGTGAATTCCCACCCTTGTTCCTTGTGCCGCTTCCCTGTTGGTCGAGCACTCCCCTCGGGTAAATTCTTCAGCCCGTGCCGAGCCCGAGCCACCACTGAAGGTCCTCCGGCTTCAGGGTGCTTTGCCACCTGTGTTGTTGTCACATGCCTGTTTCTTGACGACTGCCATGTGGCGGGGATCCCCGGAGCGTGGGAGCATGCTGTCACTGTGACCTTCTCCCCCGCCTCTGCTTTCAGAGCCGTACAGTATCGACGAGTTGAAGATCTGCTCTTCGATGATACAGTGGGGGTTGTTCGAGTCGCCTGCTTCTGCATCACTGGTGCTGATGCATGGGGGAGTTCCCAAGGCTACCATACTTTCCTAAAATATCGAATGAAAACTGCCTGTTGACATAATATTTTCTGAGAGATCTTAAAGGGCAGCTATGATCTGGCAATCTTCTGAACAGAGCTGGGTATTTTTGGTTTGCGGTTGATTTTATGTTTTCTTTTGTTATTTTAAGGCTATTTTAAGCAGCATCACTGTTCAGTTGTGTCCGTTCTTGTACCCCACCTTAGTTTGACTGTAATTTTATAAAAAATATTTGCTGATTTCCGTTAGATTGCAGTTCCATTCACATGCAGCATCTAAACCATTTTTTGTATAACTGGGTTTTAAAGTGATTAAAAACAAGAGTGAATCACCATAAACATTTTGTCAGTTTAACAATACAATTTGTACTTTGGCAAAGACCATCTGAAGAGGTTGTACTTATTTGTTTTTGCTTTGACTGCTTTAGAAGCTGCTTATAATAAAAAAAAAAAATGCAGAAACTGCATTTGGTGGCACAGTAGGCATGTGGTGAGTTTGAGCTCATCTGTACGCCTGCACTTGTTGACTCACTGATTATCAATTCAGTAAGAAAGGAATGTGTCTTGCAAATGACGTAAAAATGGTGCAAAGGCATCAGTGCAAGAATTATTGATTATGCTTACAGTCGAAGCGGCTTGATATATCTACTCATTTGCTAACTTAGTCCCCAGTTAAGTAAAAATGTGCTTCAGGTTTGTTGTCTGTTGGGTGCCCCGACTGAGGAACTAATCTTGCTGATGTGAGGGTTTAACACTGCGATCCCTGCTTCTTCTTTTAGCTGTAACTTTGCTAGCAAATGGGAGGGTGGGGGTTGTCGTCCTTCTCCTTTTATCTGCATTGCCCTCTCTGCCTTTTTGAGAAAGCAAGATTAACCAGTGCCTGGAGAAATTGGGGGTTAAGGGCCTTGCTCAAAGGCTTGACGCCGAAATCACTTTGACGACCCTCAGATTTGAACCTGCGACCTTCTGATGACTGGCACAGTGCCCTAACTCGCTGATTCACACAACACCCTTTAAAATGGTCTGCTTTCTTTCTACCTAGGACTTGACCCTGTTACCTGCAGTTCACAGGCCCGGTCCCTAACCCTTTCCATCTTCCTTCTCAGATCTGACCCGCCCTTGAGATCGGAGCCCAAGCTTCAGTTTCTCCAAGCCACGGCTGAAGATCCACCATGAGCATCCTCCTGGTGGAGCCCTTCTATGGGGGCTCCCACAAGCAGCTGGTCGATCTCCTGCAAGAAGAGCTGGCCGATTGCGTCCTGCACACACTGCCTGCCAAGAAGTGGCACTGGCGCGCGCGGACGGCGGCGTTGCATTTCATGCAGGCCATCCCGGCCAGCACCACATACAGGTGAGCATGCCAATCCAACGCCATCCGCTCACTGATGCGGCCTTCCCTGCCGTCAGCCGGCCCACGGCAAGATGCCTTTGCTCGATTACCGAGAAACAGCGGGTGAGGCTGAGACTTTGGCAAACGCGGGGAAACCCCGGTGACTGCTAGGCTCTGACTCAGCCATCTTTATTTGTCAAGTTGCTGTCTGTCTGATAAGTGTTTTCACTCTGGTGATTATTGATCAAGGGTCATGCCCCTGCACACACCGTATACCATACGCACACACTCTCTGGGCGCCCATCGTCGCCATGCTCCATCCTTTTACGGGAATGCAGTGAGCTTCGACCCTCATTTGGTGTGAGTAAGGCTCAGTGGCTCTGAGACCATCCACCTGTCCCAACTCCTCAGATCCTTTCAGGGTAACCGGAATGAGGTCACGCTGCTTGCACAGACACGCCACCCTGCTGGATGGTAATAAGCATGGTCTGTGCGCCACCCCCCCCCCCCCCACTCCTGTTCCCTGTGAGAACCCCCCCCATCATTGTTATTAAAATAAAAATGAAAAACCAGTGAGACCAATTTGGTTTTCCCTGAAGCTGTTTAGCATTCAGAGAAACACACCAAGTGGAATTAAAGTTAAAAAAAAATTAAAAATAAAAGTTTGTGAGTGATAAACTCATCAGGAAGGTCCCCCTGCGATTATGTTATGGCAAATTCAGGAGTTTATTTCTGTGAAGTAAATAGAGTGACTTTGGCCTGATTTTTATTGCGAGTGTTTTAAATATTTGCTCACAGACAGCATGAGAGTTACATGCCTGTGGAGTCTGTGAAAGTGCTTCTACATTGGGAACATTTCTGGGTTTCATTCTCTGATTTGTCGGTGAATAGTCGTACACCCCTTTTCGGAGCTGCCCTGCCCCCCTATCCTGTATTTCCTGCACAGGAAGAGAGTTGTCGGCTATGCAGGGATGTGACTCTGCACCGAATTAACATCTGCTTGCCCTCACGGTCCACTCAGCTAGCCCAACAGAGCGCCCCCTGTAGCCAGGTAACGTTCCATAGCCCTGCAAGCCGCAGATGTTGGGATGCGGCCCTTCACAAGATTGTGTGCTTATCTCTGAAGATTCCTAAATCGCATCAAAGCCTGATGAAGCATATTCACGCCGAGTATTCATGCACCTTCCGGCCGCCGTGCATCCGCTGCGCTTGCCAGCTTTTCTCGGTATTCCCGAGTGGGAGAGCTGGTCGTGCATGACACGATAAACTTTCATCGACAGACAAGCGGGTACTAGGGCTACAGTTCCACAGAGTGGGGGGGAGGCTTTCCTTTCTCATCATCCGAGACAAAATATAGCGCAAGGGGAAAATTCAGACGTTTGAATCTCGTCGCAAAGTGTGTTAAAATGGAAAACAGAAGCACTATATCACCTCTGAGATATGAAAACTGAAAACTCTCAGTTATATTCTGATCACTGCGGTGACAACTGCAGATGCACGGCAGCCATCAAGAGCCAGCATTACCGCAAATGTCAGGGGAAACGTCCCGTAGTCGAGAGCAGGGTGCTGGCTGTGTGGTGGCGTCGACATCGCCCCTGGTATCGTAGCCCCCCCGGCCCCCTGTCGCTCCTTTACCTGCCTTGTGGGCAATTCTGCTTCCTTCTGAGCTAAACCTGGACGAAAAACATGAACACGATAAAAAGTCTATGTTCATTTGTTTCTGAGCTGCCTGAGATCGTTAGAGGCCGTTAGCTATAGTAAATTGGCCAGTCGCTATAGATATAAGGACAGCTTTAGACGAAATGAAGTGCCGTGGAGTGGTGAGAACATTGAATATGGTGGTCTGCCTGTGCCTACCCTGCTTGGACACCCCGTTACACACTGAGTCTCAGTGGGCAGTTACTGAAAGACCTGCTACGGGCCATAAAAAAGTTGTTTCTTTTCGTTGTTTAGTTAGCATGTTTCACTCAAAGCTAATTGCTTTTTTTTTTTTTTTTTTTTATACATACAGAGGGAAATGCAATCGGATGAATAAACCCATAGCAATTTACAGGAAATGCTGTTTTTGAAGTTCTGGATCGGCGGTCTGATGATGGAGCGTTTCGAGAGGAGCAAAGTCAAGGATGGCGGGGGAAACCCGCACATTATTTCAGTGAGGCGTGGGGAGACCTGCACGCGGATTTAGTCCAACGCGGAGGTAGCGCTGACCTAGAAAGCCGCGGCCGAGAGCAGCCCGCTTAAGGCAGCATCCCGCCTTCCAGAAGCACAAGAAAAAGAGAAGTTTCTGGGTGTGGGTCGCTTACAGGAACCCGGGGAATAGACGAGGCCCAGAGAGCCAGCCTCCCACACACGGCACTGGCTTGCCACTGGCGGCCGTTTCTGTACCCACACGTCTGCCTCAGATCCTCGCCGCTGCCCCCCAAAGCCAGCGGGCGATAATTACCGCGCACAAATCCACCCGTATCATGTCAACACGCCGGCGTGTTTACCGGGGACTCTCCACGCCGGCGCCATGTTTACCCTTGTCGAGCCACGCGGGAATCGCTCGCGCTTGTTTGTCCTATCTGTTCCAGAAGCTTCTCCACGTGTGAACATGGGGTCCGATGCGCCCTCCCCGGTTGTGGGATACTCCCAGCAATCTGTCACACACTGTTGCCCTAAATAAATCAGGATGCTGGTCCGGGATGTAGGCTGCGTGCTGGGTGTCCGGTGCTAATGTCCTCAGAACACCAGTCCGGATCAGTGTTTTAAGGGCTTTTGTTGTAGTATTTCCTGCATCAAGGAGTAACATTTCAGCTTAAGGTATCATGTCATTTTGTTCATTTTTGGAGCAAAGATGCATTAATCTTTAACATGCAATGTCCCGGAAGCCTGCACCCTACGCATGGAAATTAAAACCTTTAGCAGGGAACAGGGTGGTCAGTTTCAGTGTAACGGGTTCAGGGAACAGGTCCGGGGGGGTCACAGGTCACCCTGATGGAAACATAATTTCATATCCTTCATTAAGGCATTTACAAACATTGCAGATTTTCTGTGCATGTTTGAAATCCATGGTGGCCAAGACTGAATTAGTGTAACTTTTTATTTTTTTCTCTCTAAAACCCAGATTTCCTTTGCAAATGATACTAAATTATATATATTTAAACCATGCCCCTTGGCTATGGCTTGCCCTGAAATGTCGTTAATAAGGATCCGAGTGTTAATGGCTGGTATAGCTCCAGTTTTAAATTAGAAATAACCCAGAACACTTCTTGACTTATAGAAAAGGTTAGAATTAAGTACAATGAATTAATCTCAATTTCCCGCTGGTGTGTACGAATCCAGCGACCAGCTGATCGACCCGGTTGGAGGAAGGGAGCCAGTGGGCATCGTTCGTGCCAGGGGCTGGGGTGGGGGGACACTCTGAGAGCCTTGTTTTCTGGGGCAGAGCATTGGAGATACCGCTCGCGACCTGCAGGGTGGCGTCGTTTATAAGCACCAAAATAAGTGTGGTGGGTGAAAGATCAGAGGATGATGACTTAGCAACTTGGCAGCACAAGCAACAGGGCCTAAATGGGACAGGTCAGATGGCGGCACACAGCGCGGAGACAGCAGCGTGGAAGTTTGAGGTCACAGGCCAGCTCCTTTGTAAAATGGTGCTGTGAGGGCGCACAGTACATAAATTGCAGTGGCGTGGGTGTGATGTTGGCTGCCTCCTGACTCTTAATTCTTTTATCTTTCCTGTGACACATTGCCCCAGTTAATCAATTTAAAATGTTCATCATCGCTGAAATGGCACCGCACAGCTCTCTGTCTTCATCTCATGTAATGTAACGGTCGCTAAGTCATCTTCCCTTGATCTTTCACTTGCTAGACTTGTCTAGGTGACACCTCGCTGCCTCTGAATGGCACCGCCCTGGAGGTCGCACACAGTATTTCCAGCATCCCTGCCCCAGCCCCTGGCACGCAGGGTGCCAGGAGTGGGAGCATCTCCGGAAGCAGAAAGATATGGGTATGGTTCAGGACGCCAGTCCTGGAAGTGCTGGCGGATCCCGATGATTCTGCAAAGAGGGATGAGTTGGAGGCCGTCGTGGCAGGAGGAGGTTTTGGGACTTTTTTGGAGGCTTTCTCATCAGATTTTACCGCTTCTGACGGAGCATAGTATCCCAGTATTTGCGCCTTCTGTTGTTGGCAGTTTTGCTTAAACGGTTGAGTTTTATTTTTGTCTTGCTGTGAAAGACTTTAAAGCAGCCAGCATAAACTCCTCTCCCGCGTCTCCCATTCAGCCATTTCCCCATCTCCGTGCGCTCGAAGGTACAGCCTTTGTTCTCAACAATCGGCCGGGCCGAAGATCTCAAAGACATCAGGCTCTCGTATCAGACGAGCCACAGAAACATCTTTTTTGATTTTCTTTCCGTGGCGTTCTCCCAGGGCCGTGGCTTTAATCAGATTAAAATCACTAACGCTGATGGCTATCAGTTCTGTTCACGCGGCATTGATCTGCTTTTCATTTGCTGGGGAAGGAGGGGGGTTCGGTTGTTACCCACTTGGAAGCACTTAAAAAGCCCGTCCCCTGAAAGCTCACAGGTGTGGGGTCTCAGGGGCAGAGCTTAGCAACAGCAGTGCGGCCTGGGACGGAGCACATCTAAGATCGAGGCGCTTAAAGCTTATTGACGGTCCATAGCATGGGTCAACCCATTAGGGGTCATCTAGAGCCCATCTTTACTGGGGGTGCTGGGTTCACTTTGTCTTAGGCAGCAGGTCTTTCTGACAACGTAGCACCAGAGGTGAAGCTTACCGGGGCGGGGGGGGGGGGGATGGGGGGGCAAGGATGGGCCACCGATGGGCCACCTCCACCATTTGGCCAGAGTTTAGACTCCCACGGCCTGCAGGAAGGTGGGGAGTCTGCGTGAGCCGTTCACGTCTTCAGGTCCAAGCGCTCCTTGAAGTGAGACCTTAGCATACCCGCGTGCAGAGCACTCCCAGCTGCTCCGCACCCGAGCTGCACAGGATGTCCCTAAGACTATTCTTGGCAAGGAAAGGTAAAAATAGAGAACCTCCATCTGGTTCGAGTCAAAGCGCCGTTTGGCTCGGGGGGTTGGCGTCTTTGTTCACGGTCCCGCAGGCGGGGAGGGCGAGCATGCTCCTCTGGGCGGGCGGGCGGACAGCAGCGTGATTGTGCAGGGGACCGGGGCTGGGTGGGCTGGCCACATTAAAAGCGTTGGGGCGGCAATGGATGAGCAGGGCTGAGGGGGGTCTTCAAAGCCTCACGAATCCCCCCGCCTCTCCCACTTCACAGGCACTCGGGGTGTGTGTTTTATTAGCAGGCCGTGTGGCTTCCAGCTATTCCATGGAGCAGCCGTGTAGTGGCAGAGGTGAGGTGAACTGTTAAAACCATCTCGAGGAACATACGACATACGAGTACCTGGGAAACGGGTGGTGGACTCCCCAGGGCCGCCCGAGGTCACGCTGCTTTTAATTAAGTAGCGTGACAGAGACAGTACGAGCCAGAATGTTATTAACCTGCTGCTCAAAAACTTGCCTTGCTAAAAATGCGAAGGAGAACGCGGAAATTGCCAGAATCAGGTGTCCCGCATTGCGACTGTCCTGACCGGAGCCAAGCTGTCGTGCCGTTCTGTGGAAGATTTATATTATTGTTTACAGGAATCGGCAAACTTCAGCTGCGAGAGGAATATTCTGGCATTCCTTCCCGCTTGTGGTAATACTCTTAAAATAACGGAGCAGAACATGAAAACACTCAATTATCTTAGCATTATTTGGGCTTTTAATGCTCCATTTTCATCCTTTGTGACACAAAAGTTCACCCGCGTTTCAGAGGGCGATTAGCATATTATTATGATGTAAATAGTGCCCATCATTCCGCTACACGCTAAAAATATAAAGCTGTCTCTCACTCACTTCCCCTTTCAGAAAATTATGATTTAACTGTAATGATGTCTCCAAAACAGACTTCCACTTGGCTTTTGAAGACTTCTGAAGGTTTGAATGTGATTGGCTCCGGCCCAGAACACAATTCAGCATAAATCTTTGTCAATCCAGATTCACTCTTCCATATTATTGTACTAACACACAGTAAAATATGCTGTGCCTTAATGAAAATGCAGTAATTGACTCTGTGGAGGGACTTCATCATCCGTTCTGGCTTGATTTGAGGACATAATCTGCTTTGGCTGGTTCCTGCCCCTTTTCTGGTGGGGATGGGTGTTAATAGCCCCCCTCCCTCACCACCACCACAGGCATTAATGCCCATCTAATGTGCTTGTAATGATAATGTTTGAAAGTCGGCGTTTTATTGTCGCAATGCAAAATTGTTGACGAATCTTAAATCCTTTTTATGACAAAATAATTAGTATCTGTTTATATTTTTGCATGTTGACCGTGGTGTTAGCACAGCGCTAAGCTTGTTAATCCACGCTGTTGGCGTCGTCGCTCTCGTTCCCCTGAGGGGTAGCAAAGGGGTCATTACCTGGTAATTGATTGTCATTGATTCCGGGTTTCCGTGGTGACACTTGTATCGCTCGCACTGACCACGGCATGCTAAATGTAGCGCCGTGTTCTTCCCAACGTCCGCCTCAACGCTCTTATCTCTTCCTTAATGTCTTTGTATAGTTTAACGTTATAAATCAGGTCAACCTTTTTAAGACTTATGAAGAAAAAAAATTAATGGTATGCTATTTTTACACAGGAGATATTCTGTTAATTAGGTATGACCTTAGTCAGTCAAAGGCGGATCGTCAACAAACTCTCAGCCTTCGCCCCATTGCTTGTTCCGGTTTCGGGGATGTGGCAGCATCTGGGACAGCTCAGCCACACACGGTCAGCATGAGTGTCAGTGACATGAAAGCAGTGACACGGACTCCGACTCATTCCTGGGTTCTGAAATGTGCTTTCTTGTTAATCAGATGTGTTTCACGTTTATCTGTAAATTGTGGTCCACAAAGAGGTTATGCAAGGAAGAATTTCGTGTAATTCTTCACATTGTACTCTGTTCATGTGACAGTAAAGCTTTGAATCTTGAGTCATTGTTTCTGGGGTTGACCAACCAAAGTGGTTCTCCCAGAGTCGGTCATCTCACGTTGGTGGATGCATAGAGCCTCGACACCCAGGCAGCGGGGAGGCAAATCAAAGCCTCAGTACCCCGGTTGTGGGGAGGCGAGTCAAAGCCTCAGTACCCAGGCAGCAGGGTCCGAATTAGGACCCCGACACCCAGGTAGCGGGAAGGCGAGTCAGAGCCTCAGTACCAAGTCAAGGCCCAAATGCTTCCATACAAGACGGTTTCTCACAAACACCTCAATGCTATTCTGTCATGTCTCAGTTTAGTCTGAAAATTCCATTCAGCCACCCCACCGTAGTTTGACAACCAAATGTGCTCTCTTGTGACCTGTCAGTTAACCCACCCACCTTAGTGACCTGCACGCACCTGTGTACACCTATGCCCCTCAGCCAAAGCCCTTAACATCCTGAGCGTTTACGTTACATCTCACTGGTGGTGCTGTGAGGCTTCTGCGTGTTTAAACTAGTATTTGTTCCTCGAATCTTTCATTGCAGAGGGAATGTATGTGTGTTTTACTTTCCAGGAGGGTTAGGGGGACGCACATTCCTCCTTTGATGTGGGAAGGAAGGCCTGGACACTGAGGGGCCCCTGAAGGGTCTGAGAAACAGCGAGGCCCCACTGAGCCTGAAAGAAGAGCAAAACATAGGCTGGGGCCCGTTACTGACATCAAACCACAGCGAGCCCAGATCCTGTGCTAGGGGGTGCTGTTCTGGGGTTGTCTCAGAAGGCTGTCTACACTGGCCCTGTTCTGGGGGGGGGGGTTGCTGGTCTGGGGGTGTCCTGGGAGGCTGTTTGTACTGACCCTTCTGTTTCCTCAGAGTGATCTTCTCCAGCTCCGTGCTCAACTTGGCCGAGCTGATCGCCCTGCGACCCGACCTCGGCCATCTACGGAAGGTGCTGTACTTCCACGAGAACCAGCTGGTCTACCCGGTCCGGAGGTGCCAGGACCGTGACTTCCAGTTCGGCTATAACCAGATCCTCTCATGGTACCACTGCCGCCGGCCACCTCACCACTAACTCTCTGAATATAGAAAACATTAACAGGTCCCTTAGACCGCATAGGCTGCTACACTTCTGATCGGAACATTACGGGAACAGATCTCAGAGTCGGCAGAGTGATGTCACCGCTGGGCTCCTGAGCGAGACCCTTTACCCCAGTTGTTCCAGGAACTGTCTGCCACTGCTTATTCAGTTGTAAATCTCTTTGATAAAACATACTAAATAAATGTAAATCCATCATAACCTTTGGTCTAGTCCCCTCACCTGCATCATATGTAACAGGTGAGGGATCTCCATTCATTGTGCACAGTGCTTTCTATGGTAGCCTCCACTATTCTTGTTTGCTTAAAGGTATATGATTGTGGTTAATCGTGTCATTCAGCCAGCATTTGTACTCTTATATGAACTCAGAATCGAAGGAGCGGAATATTCCGAATGCAGTGTTTTCCTTGGATTGTGCTGCAGATATCTGTATCGCAGGTTAAGCTGTTGTGTGTTTCGCTTCATTTATTCACGGGTAACATTTTCCTGACATCCCCTTTCAGGGGTGTGGCTGTATAGCTTTTCTCACCATTTTTAAGTGCTGAACTACGGCAGGTGTCCTCCCTCTGCTATGGGCGGGCTCAGGTGGAAATGCTTGTAAATCACTGAATGGTTTTAAGACGGTGACGACCCCACCTCATAGAGGTGTGAATTCCGAGGGCAGCTCATCCGGCTGCGTTCTTCCACGCGCCGCTGTAATTAATCACAACGATAGTAAACGAATGTGCAAGGAGACGGGCATTTCAAACTGTAATTATTTATTAGTATTTACATGAGGAATTCAGATTTTCCAAATTGAAGTTGGCCTTACGGATGAAACTTTAGAAGTGTTTTGCTGGCTAAATTGGCGAAATGTTTCTTTGCTCAAATCTTTATTTACCTGTGCATTGTAATTAAAGATAGGCATTTATAAAATGTAGGGAGTGCGTCCCTTCTGTGGAGGATATTGTATGCTGCAAGGGCACAAGATCATTCTAGTTAGCTTGATGCTATGAGGGTAGCTAAAAGTGTCTGTTTTGAGGTTGTCAGTAATCACACACTATTAACATCTGTTTAGTAGGTGCTTCTATCCAGATCATAATTCTTTTTGGTATTAAGGGCCTCATTCACTCTGTCAACCTTGGGATTTGAACTACTGACCTTCTGATCACAGACATAGCACCTCGGGTGTGTGTGGGGATTCCACAGCGTGATCCATAGTGGCACCCTATATCCTACTGGCTGTGGTGTTTATATTCCCTCTATATGACCTGCAGGATGCCAAACTACCGGGTATATTTACTTAGCCTTAATTAATATGGGGTGATGTGTAAGGGATTTATATCCGGATGGTTGTGGGTTCGAATCCGGTGTCTGGCAGAGTAATGCTCTCACCTTTGTGCCCTTCAGCAAGGCCCGCCTGCCGTGCTGTTCCCAGGGTTCCGGAAATTTCCTGACCCTGTTCTCTGACCCTGAGCTGTCCTCACACGTATACCTCTTTGGACAAAAGCATCTGCTGAATATGTAAATGTAATATTTCTAAAAGAGTACCCAAATGAATAAACGAGTCTTAGTAGCGTCCTCCTTGTTGTCAGAATTATAATTATTATTTGTTCCAGGTCGCTTGCTGTTATTTCAGTATTTAATCCACTCCAGGGTAAAACCTCACCACCTGTCCTGAGAAGGTGAGCAGAGCACTGGGGTGGGGCTTCTGAGGCGGCTCTGCTCTACCAAGCCCAGCTAATTACGCTCATCAAAGACCAAACTTCTCTGTCTTAATGAGCCCCCCAATCTTTGAATGCCTCTCTGTAGTTTATAATTGAAAAACCGGAAGCTTCCGCAGAACGGCTTTGCAGGCGCTCCACTGCTCCGCGGCTAAATCTGTTTTAAATGTCTGTTTTTATAAATACGCCGTGCCGTCTTGTACATTTCCCTGCTGAAAAACCTTGTGATAAACGCCAGCGTGGGGCTGTAGCGGGCGCCATGTTGGCATTTTGTATCTCGTGTTTAATTTGCCCAGATTAGCTTGCCGTGCTTTTGTGCCGTTAATCCTGTGCTTTGCTTCTCCCCCGTTCCCGCAGCCTGGTGGCAGATGTCGTGCTCTTTAACTCGTCCTTCAACATGGAGTCCTTCCTCACCTCCATCCCCACATTCCTGAAGCTGATGCCCGACCACCGGCCCGCAGGGCTGGATGCCCTCATTCGCCGAAAGTGCCGTGTCTTCTACTTCCCCCTCCGGTTCCCTGACGTCAGCAGGTTGGTCCTTTTCATCAGACCGCATATTGATTGTTAGGATGCCCTATCTGTGATCAGTAGGGCACCGGTTCAGATCCCTGGGTCAGCAGACTGACTTCGCTGTTAAGTCCCTGAGCAAGCCGCTTAAAGCCCAGTTGTTCCTGGGATTGGCTGATCCTGCTTCCTTGAAAAATGTATGTTGTTTTGTATAAATGTAATTTTCCAAGCTCTTCCTGTCGCTTGTACAGATGCTGTCTTTCAGAGTCCTGTACCATGTTCCTGACTTGTGTTTGCAATGTCTGTATAATTTTTTCTATTTGAGGTTCACTGTACACGTCAGTTTCCTCTAATGTTAATCTTTGTCTCACACACGTTTTGAGCAATGAACTCGGAAAAAGTCCAGTGGAGATTCTGTTGTCGCAATGCTTATGTCACTCGAAAATCGGTTTTGGTTTTATTTCCCCGGTATTAAAATGGAGCAGACGAAAGCAGGCTTCTCTGTCTTTGTTAGGTGATGCTTGTTTCGCCCTTAGAAGCGCCCTGGGAACTTTTCTATGCTTCCGTATCATATTACAAACAGACGCCACAATTTCCTCCAACCTGATGACATCACAGCATCAGTAGTGAACTGAATAAATTATTTCCATCTCATAGCTGAACCACTGTGTGAAACTATTTTCAAGGAGAGGAATGAAAAGATGGTATCGGTTTGAATTTGACACATTTTTCCCACCAGTTCAGTTTTTTTTCCGCCTTTTTAACATTTTCACCTTTTTAACATTTAAACAAATCCCTGCTCTTTACAGTTCATACCTTCCAATGTCTTTGACTCTGGAAGCACAGCTAACTTAGACTCAGGAAAGACGCCTTCAACTTCACTCATTTCATCCATTTTTGCCGACTGTCACTGTGTCATAAATATTTCACCATTCTGGCTGTTCTGGTTTGTGAATCTCTGCAGATTTGCGTCTGCTTCTGTGAAATTCATGCTGAATGTCTGATAGTGAAGTTGATATGTAATGTTTATGGCCTGGATGACGACTTAGTAAGTTCAAGAGGGAAGCTGTGGGTTGTAGTCGATATTCAGTGAAGATTTTGGTCGAAGGTATTTGCTGGAAATAGTGCCCCGACTAGCTGGCTTAGTGTGCGAGCATTCCTCCTTTAAGGTCACGAGTTCAGGTTCGAGATGTAAGGGCTTAGTCTGCAGTGATCTCCGGCTCACTTTCAATCAGTAACGTGCCTTATCCAAGGCAAACTCACAGAGTCCAAGTGATCATTTCCACGGCTGACAATCATTTAACATGCCTGCGGAATTTGGGAAAAAAAAAAGCTCTCCCGTTTTGTCCAGTCTGTAGGAGGAAAAACAAAATGGACTAAAGGCAAAAAAAAAAACAAGGTTATTAATAATTTTCGTCACTTTTAAGTTTGCATTCATCTGTCGCTCGCTTTCCCAAACGCTCATGTGGACGTGACAGTTGTCACCCGCCTCCATCTTTTAGCATTTTTTGTTTGACGGTTATGTAAAGAAAATTACGTGTAAACGGTATGACAGAAACAAAGGGACAGTTAGTAGGTTGTCGTCGTTTTAGGATGAAGATGATTACGAGTGCCGCTTCCTGAATGCACACACGCCGGTAGCTGTTCTGAAAATGCGTCCTTTCTGTGTAAGCGCAAGATGGCCTGAAGTGGATTCTCTGATGAACTACACACTGCAGGGTCACTGCAGGGTCACTGCAGTGCGCAGTCGCTGGGTACAGTGGCTGAGTGGCTACAATCGCTAACTCATTAGGTTCAGCGACTGTGACGTTCCCCTGCCTCCCTATGCTTACGGTTGGACAGATACGTATTTAAAATGTTGTCTGTGTGCATAAATAAGTCCAGGCCGGGACAGCCATGTGACATGATCAAAAGCACACACTGGTAAGTTGGTGAAACTTAATGGTGCCTGAATACAGGTTATTGATTGGGAACATCAAGCCCATTAAGGTTAATAAAGAGGCAGCATTAGCTTTTCAATCTACGGCACACTTAGAAAGTTCAAAGCCACCCAGAACTAGTATCATTTTTCTGAAATGCTCCATTTCCCCAGGGGCCTAGAGAATATTCTTTTGAAAAGAGTGTAATATTTGCACAAGAGGGACCGCATTAAAACTGCTTAAACAGTAATTTAGTGCTTTGCCATCTCGTCGTGTCACATCCGTGAACGTGTTTCTTCAGTGGTGTTGATGTTCTGCACTTACTCTTGGAGAAGGAGCCCTCGGCTTCAGGAAGCTCGTTTATCAATCGATGAGCGAGACATTGACGAGTCATAATTTAATTGGGCTTGACTGGGGCATCCAGAAGCTGCGGGCAAAGACTGTACATACGTTTATCACCCAGGAGCTCCGGAGATTTGAAGCCAGGGCCAGACACGGATAACGCAGGTATTAGAGTGACTGGGAGCAGCAGCGAGGTCCTGGATGTCTCAGGATAGACTGGGAGGGATGTCAACGTGTCACAAAGCTTATGGTGAAATGCAGCGCCTTGCATGGAGCCCCTTTATAATAATCAGATTTGTCTGAATTACAAATGATACATACACATACTCTCCCTGTCAGTATTTTCTTTTCAAACTCACCATCTCTCATGGGAAAGTTGATTGTTAGCAGAACTTTTAAACAAAACCAAAAATTTTTATTTGCTGCATGCATAAGTGTTCCAGCCCTATATATTAGTGTTTGGTAGAGCCACCATTTGCTGCAGCATTATGGGGTAAGTAGCTACCAGGTTTTTTTTCACTATACTGGAGTGATTTTGCCCATTTTTCATGGTAAACTTGCTCCAGGTTCTTTGGGTTAGGTTGCTTGGATGTCGTTTGTTGACTGAATTTTCTGAAAAAGCCAGTTTCCAAGTGGGATTCTGATGTGAATGTTAACTTGTATTGCTTTGGCTCTGTGAATGTGTCATCCGTATCATCACATTACTGCGTGGGATGCGTGTGCGTACCGTGTGTGTACTGTGTGCGTACCGTGTGTGATCCGTGTGCATATCGTGTGCGTACCATGTGCATATCGTATGTGTACCGTGTGCGTATTGTATGTGTACTGTGTTTGTTCCGTGTGTGTACTGTGTGACTCTCGAACGGGGCCTGCCGCTGGCTCTGGGAATATCAGCATCATACATGATTGATACTGTTTCGTTATTTTTTTATTTTGTCAAGTGTGAAGAGGCCTCTGAGTCGTTAAAAGAGCCAGGCGGTGTCTTGAAGATAACAGGTCCCTAGATATGTTGTAAGACATGGAGCGTAAGTCTTTCCAGAGCATTCTGTGAGGGAAGGGCGAACACGCAGCCTGAATAAAGCAAGCTCACATTCACACCAGAAGGCTGCTTGTTCCAAAGGTTCCTGCCACCTGTCCGGGAGATTGTTTGACACGATTGTGATAAAGATCCGGTAACTTCGAAACGCGTGAGTCCGGTACAGTAATGTGGCCCAGGGGGAAGGTGGGTTTGAAAGTGACAAACGTGTGTGCGCTCTGCAGGCGGTAGAACATCGCGCAGGGGGGCGCAGAGAGGTGCAGCTCCGAGCCCCTGTATTCATTCATTAATTTTTGTCAGGCCCGTGGCTCTCGGCAAATATGGGGCTTTTCACGTGACGTCCACTAGGCCAAACTGGGTGAGGTGGGACCAGACCCAGAGGTGTTTTTAAACTCGGTGCCCCCTCCCTAAGTGGGATTGTAACCTGAAAGCCCCATTGCTGGGGGGTGTGGCTTGTAAGCGGCATGTACCTGCTACATGCATCACTGGGGCTCTAACTCAGTTCTGAAATAGCTGAATCGTGTCAGCTGGCCTATTTAAAGCTGAGCACGGCCCATCGTCTGGGGCGTTGCTGGTTTGCCCGGCTGCCAATCCGAGGCTTGCTTCTTGCCCTTGATGGCCCGTCGCTTGCGTGCCCCCCATGCTGATCAACCCCATGTGACTGAAGCACCGGAGGACTGCATGGAAAACAGCTGTAAACAGACCCACTTTGTTTCCCCCCCGCCTCCAGTCGAGTCCTTACTGTCTCGCAGAACCGAGACATCGTGACTTGACTGGTAGCAATTTCTGAGTAATTCATTCACGCAGAGCCGGGACTTCAGGCCTCACTCACTGTTAGTTTTTCATTCTCATAGGTTAAGTATTTGAAAGCAACGTGTTGTTTGAAACTCTTTCAGAGTCTGCTGCTCTAACCAGTCATACAATCCCTGCACTGATCTGACACTCACAGATGCTGCTCTTGTCATTTTATCATTTATGTCAGTGTTTTCCAACCCAGTCTTCGGGGACCCACTGACTGTCCACATTTTTGCTCCCTCCCAGCTCCCTGGCAGACAGTCCACATTCTGGCAGGGAGCAAAAACATGGACTGTCTGCACATCCCTGAGGATCGGATTGGGAAACACTGATTTATGTACTTCCACTGTACAATACACACTCTGTAGGACACAATTGCAGTGATGGCATCACAGAATCAAATCACCTCTGAAATGTAACTGAATTAGTTATTAACAGCATGATGGAGGTGTATATCCAAAAACAGCTTTGCGTCGTATCAGTCTGTGTCACCAGTGTTTTCATGTGGAATCGATGTGCGTCGATTTCGCGGGTCATTCTTTTCCCAGTGGAATGACGATGATTCATGTTAAAAATGAATGACAGACCTGGTGGGGTTTATAATTGTGTAAATAAGGCACAGGAACAAGGCCTGGGTGTCTGAAAAGGAATGCCCCCCCCCCATCCCTCTGTCTGTCCTTTCAGCTTTATGAGCTCATAGTTTGCTGCTCTGCAGAAACTTCTGCGCAGAATTTAATTACTTCTCAAACTTCAGTCAGAGATATGTATGTATGTGCTTTTGTTTAGTAAGGAAAAAACCCCCACAAGCAGCTGAGAAGATTTTTTTTTTACCGCAGGATTAAAGAAACAGAGACAATAGCAGCGAGTCACAATTATAGGTCTGGGTTTTATTTTGTAGCTGCATTTGCCATTATAAATGCCCTATATATCCAAGACGTAAAGGCTGAAGCGCTTTTGGTACAGCCCTGCGCTGATGTTCATTATTTTTATTTTTAACTTTGTTATTCCGACGACTTATTTAAATTTTAAATATTCTCTGCATAATCTTTAATCTCAGGATTCTTTTTTTCTGAGCTCCAGAGAGGGAAGGAGTAAAAGAAAGTGTAATTTTGGGGTGATTATGGGAGTTAAACGCGAGAAGGCCTGTCCTTTGTCGCAGCGTGAATTCCTCAGCATTCACGTTTTGTCACGTGCTGAAGGTGAATTTGAGCTTGATTGGGGTTTGTGGTCCCGTCTAGTCGGGTCTGGCCCCTTTGGCGGGTTTGCTTTTTGAGTTTGCCCACAGGATACTGCTTAATCCCATAGTGTCTCTAATGTGGAGTTTAATCTGCCCTGAGGACTATGCAAAGAAAATCTAAGCTGTTTTATTTGCCTTTTGTACAGATACATCGGAGTGGGTTAGCTTTCACATATCCCATCATGCTCTCCTTTCTTTTAAAGACAGATACACATATAGAGGTGAGAGTCACCCTGGTGTCAACTGCCCCTCTGATTGGACAATCTCACACGCCCATTTCGGCAGACTGCCATTTTCACAGCAATCGTGACAGAGCATTACAGCAGCGACTCATCACTATCAAGAAATCGAGCGATATCTTCTGCGTTGGGGGCCGTGGCAGCCAGGGGCTGGCATGCTTTGCTGCAGACACCCCCCACCCCATGTTCATACCCCCCTTTCCCTTGTTGTGGCCTTGGCCTGCCCCACCCGCTGGAATTCGATGGAATTTTTTGATTAGTGGGGGCTTCGGTACCGAGTT
>JAODJX010000099.1:191823-204115 GCA_026776945.1 Isichthys henryi | reverse complement strand
ATGGGGAGAACATGCAAACTCCGCACACATGTGACCCAGGCGGAGACTCGAACCCTGGTCCCAGAGGTGTGAGGCAATAGTGCTAACTACTGCACCACCACGCCGCCCCCTATATAAATATATTAATTTAAAAATTACATTTTAAAAAATAATAGTCAAAAAACAAAAGAATATGGATTTAAGGAATAAAAAAGTATATTTTATCGGGGGGCTGCATAAAAATCCGACCAGAGCATTGTACAATGTTTTATATATATATATATATATATATACAGGCACACACACACGTAAATCTTGGTCCAACTTTGGTGATAATTTTCCGTTCTCGAGATACTCTCGGAGGGCTGCATAAACACAGACATCCTCGCTAGCTTCGAACACCGTAACTCGCCATAACAAAAAACGCAGATCCGACTGTGCCATAAAGTCTTGTAAGACCTGTGACCTATCGTTCAGCAACATGGCGTCTTTCCGAGTGCGCATGCGTGCAATCGATCGTTCCGCCGGTACGCACCTACACGCCTCTCTGCGTTTTTATATTTCCGCTTCCGGGGAAAAATGTCTCCTCAGAGGTAAATAGTGACTGCGGCCTTCTTTTGCTTAAGTTAAGGTTTGTAGAAGACGGCGGCTCATTGCTTGCGACGAAAGGGTGAGCATCCAACTAGGTCAACATGTTGGTTTCGCTTCTCTGTGTTACCGATTTTGGGTGTCCTCGGGAGTTATGAATTTTTGTAACGACACGAGAAAGAATTGTGTGCCTGAACCGTAACAGCAGGCAGAGCACGCTAAGGTCATCGCGTAAACGAAATGCTCTCCCCTGTTCTCATTAAATAAACATTCGATAATTTACTCTTCATTGCTTGGGTTTTTAAAATATGTCCGACTTGTTATTTTGAACGACGTTAACTTCCTCTGTTAACTCGATTTGTTTTACGTATTTGTGTGAGAAAATGATCTTATAAATTTGAACTACCGTATGTCAAAAAATGACAGCAATCTTGTGTCCTGCATTTATTCAGGTTATTCAAGAGCGCCACAACTACTGAGCGTATTTCTTAATGTTACTGTTAATTTTGTCTTGCGACCTTGCTTACATAAGGCATTCTGCACGTACTGTTAACCTAATATAACATAATTCTTTATTATTATTGTTGTTATTAATAATGACAGTTGTAAAGTTATTTCATTTTTAATTATTTTGATTTTAAAACAAAATCCGACCGGAACATTGTAAAAATAGCTTCTGCAAGTTAGTCTCTTAGGACATTGTTATACAAGTGGAATGTACTATAAATTAAGTGTAGTTTCAGATCTACATGTCACTACAAGGAATAGGAAAATATAATGTTCATACTTTTGCCACTGTGTGATGCCGCTACAGTACAGGAAGAAATCCATGGGCAACAAAATTTACACAGGTCTGATTCTTTGTTTTATTCAGTAACAACAAAAATTGACTTCCTTAAAGTGCCAATTGTGCAGTCTCTTGCCAAATATATAAAATCGGTCATAAAAATGATCAAACTTTAGAAATACAAGTCTCTGATGGAAAAGCAGATCAGGTTCATACTCTCGCCACCCCCCCCCCCTCCAAATCCTATTGTTTTTTTTAATTATTATTATTTTATTTTTTTTGGATATTGGGCATATGTCATCTCTAAAATAGTGCTTGCTGTCATGTGATGTGTAACCCTCTCTTCTGGCCAGCCGTGAGGATGCTTTACCTATCGCGTATATTGGCTGGTGTGGCAGGGCGAGGTCTGGTTGCAGCCAATCAGGGGAGCCTAGCGGTTCTGACACGGTTAAACAGCACCACCCAGCAGGTATTGCTCACTCTCAGCAGGCCATTCCCTGACGTCAGACTTAAGATCTTCCTTAGCTTTGTCCCCTAGTCATATTATCTTTGAAAGCTGTTCCTTTTTTCCTTAGGGAGAGCCAAAGAAGACAAAGTTTGGTCCTTTAAGTGATGAAGATCGCATTTTCACCAACCTTTATGGCCGACATGACTGGAGGTGTGTTTACAGCACAGAATACAAAAGCACCTTTCTTGATGTGTTTGAGTCCCAAAGAGATACATGATACAAGTTATAGCTAGGCTTGCTGCTAACTGCTGGCTTCTCCCAGGCTGAAGGGAGCCTTGAAACGTGGTGATTGGTACAAGACCAAGGAGATTCTGCTGAAGGGGGCCAACTGGATCCTCAATGAAGTGAAGATCTCAAGTCTGCGGGGGCGTGGAGGGGCTGGCTTTCCCACTGGCATGAAGTGGGGCTTTATGAACAAGCCCAGTGATGGCAGGTAATCTCACTGGTGGCAAGCTGAGTTTCCTGATACTTAAGCTGGTTAGGTCTGTCCTGATTGCCCTTTGGATCACACCCTCAGTGTTGCTCCATACCTTGCCCTTTAGACCAAAGTACCTGGTGGTGAATGCCGATGAGGGTGAGCCCGGCACATGTAAGGACCGTGAAATCATGCGGCATGACCCCCACAAGTTGGTGGAGGGCTGCCTGGTTGCGGGCCATGCCATGGGGGCACGTGCCGCCTATATCTACATCCGTGGGGAATTCTACAACGAGTCGTCCAACCTGCAGGTGGGCTTCTGCGCTCTTTCACACGGCCCGTGATTATCCTTATTTATGAGAACTGACTACGGAGCAGCCCTGCATCTGGCTGTTTTATTATGGTTCAGGTTAGCTGTGATATCAGATGACCTCATTGCCCCACATCTCAAACCACTCTGTAGGAGGCACTGTAGAGCTCTGACCTGCCTGCTTTCTGCATAAGCAATGGTTAGCATTCTGTGTATAAGGGGGGGATATCACAGGACAGATGGATGAATGTATTATGGGCTGTATCTGGTGAACAGAGCTGCCTTCTGAAAGTCACCATGGTGACCTTTTCCCCTTCTTGACGTTAAGGTGGCGATTAACGAGGCCTATGCTGCTGGTCTGATTGGGAAGAATGCCTGTGGCTCTGGATATGACTTTGATGTGTTTGTGACCCGCGGGGCGGGAGCGTACATCTGCGGCGAGGAGACGGCACTTATTGAGTCCATCGAGGGCAAGCAGGGCAAGCCCAGGCTGAAGCCACCTTTCCCAGCCGACGTGGGTAAGAGAGCTGGGGCCCCCTGTTTTGAAGTTCATAGAAATAAATGTGCAGTCTTTATCAATCTAGTCTACTATTTTGAGGATTTATTATGACTTGATTAATCAACTTGATTTCTTATTATGATCTGGCTTTATCGTTATTCATTGTAAGGAGCTAGTAGATTGTTCATTATAAATAGGCCTTAGGTTAGGAAGTGGTCCTTGAGAACAGGTTTAGTGTGTGAAAGGTCGCTGTTGTCTTGCTCCTGCATTATAATAAAGAAGTTATCCTAGTTTATAATTCAATGACTTTGAGTTTGATTTTCGGTACTGTAGGTGGAGTTTCTAAAAAAAATCCTCTTTGTCTGTTTAACAAGGGCACTGGCATCATTAAATGTGTGACTCGTGGGTGCTGTATGTGTCTGAGAGGATCAAAAGCCAGTCCTAGCTTATAACCTACTTGCAAGTGAATTCTTGCATACAGCACCTCAGTGCTTGTTGTTTTTGCCTTGGATGATTTATAATTGTAGTGGTGAGCACCCTCACTGTCTTCTAGGTGTTTTCGGCTGCCCCACAACAGTGGCAAATGTGGAGACAGTTTCCGTGGCACCTGCCATCTGCCGTCGTGGTGGCATGTGGTTTGCGAGTTTCGGCAGGGAGAGGAACTCTGGAACAAAGCTCTTCAACATCTCTGGTCACGTGAACAATCCCTGCACGGTGGAGGAGGAGATGTCCATTCCCTTGAAGGAACTGATAGAGAGGCATGCAGGTGGTACTCCTTCCTACACTCCTCTCCATCTAGCTGTCTGCTGTCCTTCTCTTTACCTCCCTTCTCTTTTTCCTTTGCTTCTTTTTCCACACTCAGCGTCTGTTATAACTGCTTTATTAACGTCAAATGGGCTTTGTCATACCACCCATATAAAGATTTTCAGTATTATGAGATTACAGGATCACGGTGCAACATACAAGCAACAAGTGACAAGGGGAGGGTTCATCATAGTTTAAACTACAAAAAAATACAGGACACTGAAATGGGCAGACTGGACACAGTGCTGTATATGCTCTGTATTGATGTCTGTGTATATAAGAGCTTCTCAACACATCTGTGCTCTGCGGCCGACTGATGGAGTCCTGTACCCAGGTGGAGTTCGTGGTGGCTGGGACAACTTGCTAGCTGTCATCCCTGGAGGTTCCTCCACGCCCCTCATCCCCCGCTCAGTGTGTGAGGATGTACTGATGGATTTCGACGGCCTGATCCAGGCACAAACTGGTCTGGGCACAGCGGCCCTCATCGTCATGGACAAAACGGTATGGAGTCTTCCTGCCTTACAATGGCTAAATGCTATTCTTTGCTCATATCTCATTATTGATGGCATAAACTCAAATTGTTTAATCTCTAAAGTGTAGTGTTAAACATTGTACACGTACCAGAATAAACTTGGATATTGAACTGGTGTGAATTGTACCTCTGGTCTAATTTGTGGAGTTGTGTATGTTCTTCCCCTGTTGTGTGGGTTTCATCTGGGGCTTTGGTTTCCTCTTGCAGTCCAAAGACATGCAGTAATGCTGATTGGTGTCTCTAAGTGGTTAGCAGAATGGTGGATGATGTACATGACCTGTTATAAAATCATACAGATGTAGCCCTGTTAAGGTGTAAGCCTGAAATTGTTATGGTTAATTGAGGTATGTTCTCTGTAGTATTTAGTGTAATATTAAGGTCCGTAGTTATACAGATAAGAGATCAGGATATGTTTAACAGACTTTAATCCTTGTAGACGGACATCATCAAAGCCATTGCTCGCCTGATCGAGTTCTACAAACATGAAAGTTGTGGCCAGTGCACCCCCTGCAGGGAAGGTAAGGAAGTATAACACTTGTATTCCCTGGACTTCAGGGGAATGCATATGGTTTTAGTACCAGTCCAGTCTCCTCCACTGCTACCTCATACACTTTGGTATGCAATGTGTTAACTCAAAAAGTATTTGATGGATCTTATTAATACTAATGCAAAGCCACAAAGGAAGGATATGACAGCTGCAGAACACACTTGCTCATGTGAACATGCTAACTCTAAAAGTATTGTACAAATCTTCTTCACACTTTGCAGGCAAGATATAGAGATGGCAGACAGGGAATTTTCAAATTTTGAAATACATTGCCCCAAAACTGAAACAATGCCACTTGGTGACAGCAAAGAGAAGATTTAGATGCTTATTCTTGTGAACAGGATTGATATTTATTTCAGTGAATTGTCCATTTCCACAAATTCAGTAACCTGTGGGTTTCTACAATCCAAAAAAAAGTTGAAACTTTGAAATATTTTTTGGGATATTTTTAAGTTGTACGCCAGTCGAGTACAGGTCGTAAGCCAGTGAGTAACCCACAATAAGTCAACTTATTTTAAAACATTTTTTCTTATTACAGGTTATGTATAGGTACATGATGCAATATTTTTCATTGTAAAATGTGTAACAGTAGCTTGTGATTTTTTTTCTTTGTTGCCTAGTCCTTTGAAGAGTATAAAAAGCATGGTTTTCATTGCTCTGTCATCCCTTGATACATGATATAAGAATTATAAGAATTAGGCTAAATCAAATCTTTCATTTGAGTGCACAGTATCATATAATGTACAGTGTACTTTAGTGTATTTAATGTCTTACTGTGAGAAATTAATCAGTTAAACTTTACCATATATATGTACATGAAAATCACGTTCATATATATGGAATCTACCGATGGTTCGCAATTATCCGTGGTTTTAGCTATCTGTGGTAGATCTAGGGATGCATCACCTGCAGATACAGGGGGACTACTGTATTTACTCTCTATTCTGTTTAATCTTTGTTTTTCTGAAGCAGTAATAAGATGCATCATTCTAAATTAGCTCATAGCTGTAATGGCTACAATAGTGGGCAGCCAAGAGTGAAAAGGGAGTCTGCAGCCACCATCTTGTAATCACAGCCATCTGCCATCTAAACTTATTCAGTGGATTTTTGTGCAGACTTCCATCTATCCCGTTGCTGAGTGTGCTGCACCTCAAACCCTCCCTTATTTCTTAAAAACAAAAGTGGCAATCATTGCCATGATTGATAGTTTGATCAATGAAGGCTTGCGTCTCTATCTAAACACAATAAAAAAATGATGAGATTCTGAAAAGGCTGATGCAATTTAATTCTTGGGTCAATGGGAGTTGGAATTTAAGGGATACACTGAGGCTGAAAATGGCAAAGGAAATTATATGCTTTTTCACCATGCTAAAAATTTTGGATAGTGTGCTGTCCTAGCCATGTATTTTTGTCATAGCACTGTGATTTTGTTATAATGAATATTGGGGTATTTATAAAACAAACAAAGGAGTCAATACATTTCTCACAAACCAGTCGGAGTGATTTAAATGAATAGGATGAAAAGAATTACCACTGTCTCCGAATGTATGCAGCACTCATGCAAAAGCGAAGGACGTAAACTTTTAAACTGATTTTTGAACATAAGAATTTATAAAAAGAATAAACATTGCAAAGCCTGCTTAGTTTTTTTTTTTCTATGACAGAGTAACAGTAAAAATATTTTAGCAGAACTTTTACCCTCACTCTACAATGTCTGTACAGAATTAAAAATGAGCCTTTATTTTAATATAGCTGACTAGCCATATAAAAATAGTTTGTGTATAACACGTGATGTTGGTATTAATATTGTACATAGCCAAGCCATATAAAATTCTACAGCCATTTTTTGAATTAGTACAAAATACCCTGCCTTCCACTGTGATGTCGTTCAGTGCCCATACCAGTTTACACCAATAGAAAACCCAACACCTTGACGTACTTTTCTTTTAGTATTTTCTCGAAGTACCAAAAGTACAGTACCTTGCGCAGTGTAAAAACGCCAGTAGTTTTTGTCCATTGAAGTACAACACTCTCTTTTGTATATTTTCTGGTGAACGATCTTGCAAGTCACATTAGTGCTGCTAGTGCTGCCTGTTAAAACAGCCTTGCCTTCACTCGCACTACTCTCCTTACAGGTGTGGACTGGATGAACAAAATGATGTGGCGGTTTGTGCGTGGAGATGCAAGGACGTCCGAGATCGATATGATCTGGGAGATAAGTAAACAGATTGAGGGACACACCATCTGTGCCCTGGGTGATGGTGCTGCCTGGCCCGTGCAGGTAGGGGGTGTTAGTCCTGCATGAATGGGGTGACTAATGGCAGCCCAGAGGTCGCACATCATGTTTCGTCTTGTTACAGGGGCTGATCCGCCACTTCCGGCCCATCCTGGAGAGTCGCATTGGAGAGTTCCAGCAGAAGCAACAGGCAAAAGCTTGACACCCCCCATCCCCCATTGTGCCAGTCACTATTATTTAAAAGGCAAAATCAAACTTTCGGTGAATATTAACGTGATTTTTCCTGAAGTCTGAAGAACCTTAAAGTCTCTCTGTGTGTGGTTGGTAAGAATGAGATATTATAAAGGCCATTGTCTGTGTAACAGTTTTCTTTGAAGCTAGAATGAAACTATATTAAACCATGGCACTGTAGAACTCTTGCTTTGTCAGAAGGGTCTTTTCATTTTCTATAAACACCCAGGTTAATCACAGTAGTACAGAAAAGGACATTCTCCAAACTCCTATCACAAAGTTGGAAGCATAGAATTGTACAGAATTTCTATGCATACTTTGTGGGAATAGATTTTGGAAAGTGTAGGAAAAATGAGCTCAATTACTCCACCAGTATGTCTGCAAATTAATTAATTATGCTTGATTGGTTTGTTTCTCCAATAAATATTATGGAAGTCCCAGTTAGTCAGTTACTGATAGATTTAGTTCCAGGAAGGGAATGGAATTCACTAATATAGCCAACTACTTGACCTGGGTTAGAACTTTTGTCCTGCAAACATAACTCTTACTAAGTATGTAGCAACACTATAGCAGAACTCTGCTTATAGTCGTCGATAGTGTCTCGCAGTACTTTAGTACAAGCCTGGAACTTTTAAAAGCTTAGGATGGTTCGCACAAGTAACTTAATTACTGTATGAAGCAATCACTCAGATGGAGATTTAGAATGTATAACGGTGTGCATTTATTTACAGCACTACAACTAACGCACCACAGCCGTTACACTTAACAAAAGACAAACAACATAACAGAGCAAAACCGAATAAACAAACAGAATAAAATCAATGAGCAGGATGGAATATGGGAAGGCAGTAACTTAATTTAACTTAATTTAATACCCTTATAAGGAAAGCAAGCTCTGCACAGCAAGCTCTTGATCCTAAAAGTGTGACCCAAAATTAGAAAATGGATGAACAGGACATGATAGATTAGCAAATAAATGAAAGGGGCTTTACGTGGTTGCAGATGGAAGTTTGTTGGAGAGGTGGTGAGATGGAGAGGTGGAGTTGGCTGGAGGGGGCTGGTGGTCTGGAGCGGTTCTCTGCATCTTTGATGCTTTATCTTGCAGCTTTGTCTTCCCCTTTTTCCTGTGGCTCTTCACACAGTCTTCCTCAGTCTTTTGATTCTGCTCCACCCCCAGGTGGAATCTGAGGTGTGTGATTTTAAAGTCTGAAGTCCATGAATATTGTTCACTGGGAATTCAACACTCGGACCAATGATTGGGGTGTGTGTCCAGTGGATTTATGACCATATTCTGAAGCAGCTTTAGAGCTAATTTTGATTATGGTTTTTAATTTAAAATACGTATAATTATGTGATGATCCATAATCAGATTTGGGTTTATGAAAATGTTTCTGTCAATTTAACACCAAACATGACATTGCAACCTGGAGCTTTACACATCGTACAAGCAGCATTAATTAATTCATAATTTAAATTACACTGTACACATAATTTAAATTACACTGGTATGCTGGTGCAGTGGTTAGCACTGTTGCCTCACACCTCAGAGCCCCAGGTTCGAGTCTCTGCCTGGGTCACGTGTGTGGAGTTTGCATGTTCTACCCATGTCGTCATGGGGTTTAATCCGGGTACTCCGGTTTCCCCCCACAGTCCAAAGACATGCTAGGAGTGCATGTGTGAGTGACTGGTGTGTGAGTGTGCCCTGCGATAGGCTGGCCCCCCATCCTGGGTTGTTCCCTGCCTCATACCCATTGCTTCCGGGAAAAGCTCCGGACCCCCGGCGACCCAGTAGGATAAGAGGTTTATGGATGTTGGTTATTAGCATGGGTACATGGTACAGTAAGCACGATTATGTTGCACATTACCAGCTATTGACATTTTTAGGTAAGTATTACGGATGTCCCATTCCGAATTACAAACAGCACATCTTAATTCTAGGTCGGTTTTATGAGTGGACATTAGTTTCCTGGAGTAGCTGTTTAAATTTAACATTTATAAATAATTTCGTATTTAACATGGGATTGTTACAATCATTCGCTATCTGTGTTTAACAAAACACCTATGGATTCATTCATTTGATGAAAATAGTGGACGAGACAAAGGGAATATAAAAAACCCACCATTTGGTTTATGTACGACTTGATCACTCTGGAATGCAGAAGGTGGGTCTCTCTGAATTTGTTTAAACAAAGACCGTACTCTTTAACAGGTCTTATAAGAGGCAAAGTGATAACTATGATATATGGTTACATTTCCTTAAATGTGTTCTAATATATGACATTTATGGTTTATGTGAGGAATAACATATGAGATACCTTTATGATCATTGAAATGAACATACAGACATAACGTTTAGATATTTATACTGACAAATGGTGAACAATTATACAAGATGCATAACAGGCAAATTAAAAAGGTAGTGTGTGTGTGAGGGGGTGCATGTCGGATTCCTAAAACACTATAGCACTGTTTGTCTCACTCTTGTCAGTACCTCCATGTGCATTTCCCTCTATACTATGGGTACCACCTTGCTGCAGGGTTGATCCCTTTAAATACAAGGCCGAGGTCGTATTCCTAAGGTTCTAAATCTCTAACCCATACAGATTGGAATGTTGGCCTTCCTTTGCCTTGTCATTTGAATCACCTTGAGTAAGTGAGTGTGGGTGTGTGTAGTCCTACATAAGCCTGGGGGGGGGGTATTCCATATTGATGCCTATGGATTTATAATGGGATGTCATAAAATTCCTATGAATGTCATGCCCAGGTGTCTCAATTCTTTTGTCCAGGTAGTGTATGTACCACAATGAGCAGCATGCTTTAGAAACACTGTCTTTATGATTTAAGCTTGGGGATGGATTTTCCCAGGTACTGTGAAAATTCATTCTCTGTTGAAGTATGAGAGGTGACAAAGTCATTCAGGTACATACATCCATCCATCCATTTTCCAAACCACTTATCCTACTGGGTTGCGGGGGGTCCGGAGCCTATCCCAGAAGCAATGGGCATGAGGCTCAGGTACATACAGTGTTGTGAAAAAGTGTTTGTCCCATTCCTGATTACTTATTTTTATGCATATTTGTCACACTTACATGTTTCAGATCAAACAAATTTTCTTTAGCAAAGATAACCAGAGTAAATACAAAATGCAGATTTTAAATGATGATTTCATTTATCAAGGGAAAAAAGCTATCGAAACCTATCTAGCCCTATGTGAAAAAGTAATTCCCCCTAAATACAATAACTGGTTGTACCACCCTTGGCAGCAAGAACTGCAATAAAGCGTTTGCGATAACTGGCAGTGAGTCTTGCACATCGCTGTGCAGGAATCTGCCCACTCTTTGCAGATTTTTTTCAATCCAGCCATATTGGAGGGTTTTCAAGCATCAACAGCCTATTTGAGGTCATGTCAAAGCATCTCAATTGTATTTAAGCCCGAACTTTGACTTGGCCACTTCAAAACCTTAATTTTGTTTTTTCTGGGGGTTTTTTTAGCCATTCAGAGGTGGACTTGTGGATGTTTTAAATCATTGTCCAACTGCATAATCCAAGTGCACCTGAGCTTTAGGGCATGAACTTATGGTCAGACATAGTTCAGAATTCATAGTTACATCAATTACAGCCAGTTGTCCAGGTCCTGCCCCAGCAAAGCAGACCCAGACTATCACACTACCACCACCATGCTTGACTGTTGGTATGATTCTTTTTATGAAATGTTGCAATAGTTTTATGCCAGATGTAATGGGATGCAAACCTTCCAAAAAGTTTAACTTTTGTCTCGTCAGTAAACAGAATGTTCCCAAACATATTGGGGATCATCAAGATGCTTTTTGGCGAATGTGAGATGAGCCTTTGTGTTCTTCTTTGTCAGCAATGGTTTTCGCCTTGGGCCATTTTTGCCCAGTCCCTTTCTTATTGTTGAATCATGAACAAAGACCTAAACTGAGGCAAGTGAGGCCTGCAGTTCTTCAGATGATGTTTTGTGACCTCCTGGATGAGTTGTCGATGCCCTCTTGGAGTGATTTTGGTAGGCTGGTCACTCCGGGAAAGGTTCACCACTGTTCCAAGTTTTCTCCATTTGTGGATAATGGCTCTCACCGTGGTTCGATGGAGTCCCAAAGCCTTAGAAATTAACCCTTTGTAGTCAGATAGATGTCAATGACTTTGTTTCTCATCTGTTCAAGCATTTCTATAGATCATGGCATGGTGTCTTGCTTTTTGAGATCTTTTAGTGTACTTCACTTTGTCAGACAGGTTCTATTTCAGTGACTGAACACATGCTTCATTTTCCCAGCAACCACCCATTACCAGCAATTATTAACTTCTTGGGGCAAGGTTAAGCTAGTGGTCTGTGAATTAAACAGGCCTGCCTTTGGTTTGTGTGTGCATGCGCAAATGCATTAACACCTACAATTCCCAACCCTCTCCATTTTTTCACCCCATTTTATTCACTTGTCCTCTTCTCTTCTTCCTGTTAGGAATCGCTATCATTTTTTTTTAACCTCAACCATGCCTCTCTTTGCCATCATTATGCTGCATTGGGTTTCTTTTTCCCTTTTTTCTGTTATCCATTATTCATTTTCCTTTATCTAAAGATGTTATAACATTGGCTCAACTGCTATAATATCACAACTGTAGTCCAGGCCTGCTGTACACAGTGGAGTCTCCAATCACCTTTCACTTCAAAGTCAAAGTCAAAGTAAACTTTATTGTCATCTCTGCTGTATACTGTACAGATACATAGAGAGACGAGATGACGTGGCTCCAGTTTTCTCAGTGCAGACAAGAGAGAAATGGAAAATGTGCAAAAGTGGCAGAAGTGCAAAAATGCTTGTAGCAGAGTTTGTATGTAAAGTGCA
>JAODJX010000099.1:154097-165638 GCA_026776945.1 Isichthys henryi | reverse complement strand
TCTCAGGACTACCCCCACCTCCTCTACTGCTCCTCTGCCAACATCCACACTGACTACCTGCCTGGAGGAGATAGAGGTGTGGATGAGGCTCAACTTCCTTCAGCTGATCAGATCCAAAACAGAAGCCATCTTAATAGGCACACCACACCATCTACGCTCTTCTACCATCACCAGTATCACTTTCTCTGGCCAAAATATCCACCTTTCCACATCTGTTACCAATTTGGGTGTTAAAATGGATTCTCAACTCACCTTTGACACCCACATGAAACACCTCTGTAAGTCATCATTTTACCATCTCAAGAACATCGCTAAACTCCGCCCAACACTTTCCCTGGCAGATGCAGAGAAGCTTGTCCATGCCTTTGTCTCCTCCAGGTTGGTTTACTGTAATGCACTCCTCATTGGGATTCCTGGCAAGAGTATTCAGAGACTTCAATATATCCAGAACAGCGCTGCCAGGATCCTGATGAGGGTGTGAAAGCATTATCACATCACCCCCATCCTGAAAAGCCTTCACTGGCTCCCTGTCCCACTCAGGATAAAGTCCAAGGTCTCCCTTCTCATCCATCAGTGCATCTATGGACATGCCCAGTACAGTAGTGGAAGAGCTCCCTGGCTTTGCTTTAATAAGCATTTTGGCAGATGAAAGATGTGATCAGCTTGTTAAACCACATATGACACTATTGTTAGTATTAGTACTATTATTTATGGAGAACTACATGTGATCCCATTTTGTCAGAACTGACCAGATGCCTACATATATATGGATATCCCTACTGGCTCTCATAGGTACTACATGCAGTACACATATTCTCTGGGAGATATAGCTAAAGTACAACCTTTGTAGAGGGGGGTATGGAACCTGAGACTTAGTGCCTGGGAAGTAGGTTGCCATATGGAAAGCCTGCAGCAGCTCCACCCCTACCCAAAGGTCAAGCTGATAATCTGCACAGTTTTGCAACGTGGATCTTCTGGACTTGAGCCTGCACTGCTAGAACCATAGCTACTACCCTCTCAGCCAGCAGCTTCTAGATGGCTGGTACCCAGTGGAAAAGGCACAAGTCAAGTAATCCTAGTATCAACACACCTTGCAATACTGTTTAGGTTCGCTTTCTCCCTGGTTTCTGCTAATTAATTTTAGCCCAGTGTCACTCTCTGCAGTGCCGAGGGACGCTGTTGTTACTCTGCTGCTGCGCGTGTGAATGGAAATAAGAGATGTGAGCTGTTGCCTCTCTGTTGCATAGCGAGCCGGCTTGGGTCCAGCAGTCCACAGGCATCCCACATTTAGCAGGAGGAGAAGCAGCAGGCAGTGTGATGCACAGGTGCTATAACATGCCACAACTGACCCTATGGCAAGAGTGCTCTCAAATAGATTGCTGAGCATAAGCATGGTCATGTTTATCATAAAACCGCTTTTCTAGGCTTGACTTTTCCATCTCATAGCATTACAGTGATTTCTGCTCCTATATATAGTCTTTCATTATTGTCATTAAAATGTATAATGAATCAATGAAATAAGTCATTAAGTCATCAATGAAATAAGTCATGCTTAAATATTAAAATCCAGCATGGTCACCCAGCTACAATCAATACGAGTGAAACCACTTTATGACAGTAAAAACGTACAATAACAAATAAGTGCTTTGCAACAGTAAAACACTCTGCTGCTCTACAATGATTAAACTTTGAGTTATTCATTTACCACTCTGTCCTGCTACAGCAGCATGTGCAAGGGAGCTCTAAGCTCTCCTTCTTAAAGATCATTTTGACAGATACATTGGTTCCACATATTTCTGCTTTGTGTGTCAGAGGGAGTTACTACTCAGAACATGTAGAGCTGGGTCCTACTGCATTATGGAAATATTCTGAAGTATTGTACGTTAATTAATTTAGTAATTTCATTAAATAGTGGCAGGTATCTTCCATTAAGACTACGATTTGTATATTAGTGTTTATATATTGTTAGGGTGTGTGTGGTATGTGTGGTACACGCAACATTATAATACTATATATCAGTGGGCAGCATTCTCACATCCAAGGTTGGGTTTGGAATCCCACACTATGCCTGCAAGGTTTGCATGTTCTCTGGATGCTAAGCATGTTTCCTTCTGAGATTAAAAGACATGCGGCAAGATTGACTAGCTTCTTTAAATGTGTGGCCTGCAATGAACTGGCACGCTGCCAACGGTGTACCCCTACCATATCCTGTGTGCTTCTTTGGGTAGGTTCCATGCTCTCCATGACTCTGGATGACATGGTTGGCAGATGACGGGATGTATATGTGTTCATCAGTTTCTCTCATTATGGGCTAATTCGTTCACCAGAAACATTAGTAGTGCATAAGCAAACATCCTGTGTTTAAACTCTTCACTTGCACAAATATAATACTGCAAAGAGGAAAAAAACAAACCATGTTAATTAGAAACCTTTATTGCTAAAGGTTGTGCAACTAGCTAGCAAGCAAGCAATGTAAAACACAGCTAGTCGGCTGTCAAAAAAAATCAAATGGTCAACATTTCTAATGGTAACACACATTTAGCCACCTACAACTTCTGTTTTTTACGGAAGCAACTAGGCAGTTGGCTCATCAGGGTTTCAGGTTGCGGAAGTTCTCCACCTTTCGCCAAAAAGGCAGGGAAAAGTGTAAATTATCAATATAACTGACATGAAAATAATTAGAACGGACGCATTTCAAGGACTTATGAAGTATCTTCCTAGTAGCTTATGATATTGTGGCAAACTCACTCTCTGTGCCTTTTGCTTATGTGATTAGGGATGGAAGTGATCTTTGCCCTTAAAAGCTGCCTTCACACTGTCTTTCTTAATCTCAGCTGCTTCATGCAGCTTTCATGTGCCCCAGGCCCCCCGCCTCCCCCCGTACGAGTGTGGTACATCACTCAAAGGTTCCGTTCCTTTTGCCCATAAAAAACTCACTACTTCCCTTAATGGTACACCTCATAGCCTTTGAAAAGTGTTGCTGGAAAATAGTTGATTATAAAAGTAAGGCTGTGATAGCAGCTTTGGGCACCTGGCAAATTACGGTGCAGTGTATTGTTGTGAACCTTGGAGTTATCTTACTTGCATTACATGTCACCTTTACTCCAGGTAGGAAAGGAAAACAAATAACATTGCTAAAATGTGAATGTTTTTTTTAACAATTATGATATACTTTTCAAACAGACAAAAGAAAGAATAGAAGTCAAATGCAAGGAATGCTCTTTGAATCATCTTAAATTCATAACCCTCCACATATTTAAAGAGGATGCATTATGCTTTTATGATTTTTCCATTGTCCATTAGTGTGTTATATAGCTTTATGTGCATGAAAATAGTCTGTAAAGTCTTAAGGCCTAAAGTTCACACCAAAGGTAGCAATTGTTACCACATATACCACTCGTCTCTAATCTGTCTGAAATGCCTGGTTGGAATTCCAGTCCTTACTTCTGTGACATGATGAGGTTACTTCATAACACAATCCTTATTGGCCACATACCTGCTAGGATCTGTCTGTAGACTGCAAGACAGAACATAAGAAATTTACAAAGCCCATCAAGCTGATTTGGGCAGAATTCAAATAGCTTAAAGTTGTTAAAATCTTATCTAACTCTGATTTAAAGGAACCAAGGTTTTAGCTTGCGCTACACTAATAGGTAGTCTATTCCATATCAACACGCTGTGTAAAAAAGTGCTTTCTTAAATCCAGTTTAAAATGTTCTCCCACTAATTTACACCTATGGCCACAAAATCTTGTATCTGAACTAATATTAGGTAACTATTTGGTTGAACTATTTGGTTGAACAGCATCCAGACCTATTCGAATCTTATATAACTGGATCATGCTCGCTCTTAGTATCCTTTGTTCGAAACTGAACAGATTCAACTCAGCTAACATCTCCTCGTAAGATATTCCTCTAAGACCAGAAATAATTTTTGTAGCCCTATGTTGAACCCTTTTTAAGGCAACAATGTCTTTTTTAAGGTAAGGTAATCAAACCTGCATATAATATACCAGGTGGGGTGTTATCAAGGAATTGTGTAATCTTAGCATCACCTCCCTTGACATAAACTGCACACACCTAGAGATGTAACCCAACATCCTATTGACGTTTTTAGTTGCCAATAGATAATTAAACAGGGGCAAAACGTGTAGGGAAAGCTGACCAATCAGAACACATTGGGTTCAATGTGGATGGGCCTCAAAGCTCTAACAAAGTGTTTCAGACTGTAACACTCAAGCAAGTAAATCTATTCTAGTAGACTCCAAAAATAAAATGATGAAAAGTGGAATAGAGCCCAACAGGTTGTGCAGTGAACTGTATGCTGTTTGTAGATGACAACAGTTTCCAAAAATTCATAATTTCCTATCAAAGAAAACCTATTACTATTTGTGATTGTAATGGATGAACATCTACGCAAGCAGAAACCCTCTGATACAACTTGTCGTCCAGCTTTTATTTCACTGTTGTGTGACAACATGATCTCCCGTAACTTAAATGTAATATTACTTTCAATAAAATCATTCTTCTGTTTTTTTGGCACCATTAACTGTCCCAAAGGATTTGGTGCCATAAATGCTCTGGTACAAAGGCTGCAGTCTGTAGTAGCTAGTTACCCTAACGAGTAAAAAGGGGACCCCTCAGGGAGATCCCTCAGTGATCCATGCATTTCAACACCTACGATCCACAAAATGAAAAAAAAAAAATGTTCCAAAGGCACACAGAAACTGTGGTAAGACAACAGACTAGAAGATCGTTCTGTAACTAAACATATTACATATGAACGTATGATAATTCTTTAACACTAATGTACCAACATTGTCTTAGATAATGTGTTTAAGCCCCTCAGTCATGTTTTTGTTGTGGTAGGTAATGCATGCATATGCATACATGTTATGTTTGTGTGTACGTGTGTACACAGGAGGCTGAAGTGAGGTGAAACGACAAAACAGTGTTGACACCACCATTACAAAAATGATGTTTGTGTAATCAACACCAAGATGTACTTCGTTTTCTCTGTTTTTTGTTATTCTCCTGATTGTTGTCGTCACATGATTATAATAATTGTGATGACACACACACACACACATATATATATTTTTTTTCTCACACATTTTGGTATATTGTATCAATGTGAAATCAATCATCGGATATAAACATTAAAATTGTAATCAGAATCTGCTGTTTCTATATTGTAGGGATGACATGGCCTCAGTCAGACTACTGTCACATAGACTTTCAATCATTTTCAGTTCTGATAATAACAATAAGAATGAACCATGACTTGATCATTACTGGCATGATTTAGGACTGGGACGTTGATAGTTTCAGTACAGCTAATGAAACACTCCTTTAAGAAGCTAATTTCACTTCTCAGCCTTGATAAGAATTAAATTATACAAAAATTATAACGTTCTTAGCTAACAAGCCAACAAATTTATTTTTACGGATTATGACTGGTGAGGTAATACATCCTGAGGCAATGGTTTTAGGAGTTACTGCGGTCTGTTTTATTGGTGCTATAGGTACAGGTTTTTATTCAAAACCAGTTAAGAATCTTTTAGTAGCTTGACAGGAATAGGGTTTTTGCATGTTTTCTGTAAAATCAATAAATGTTACATACATAATTTTTCTTTTGGTACTACACCAGAAAAGTGTAGAGGAAAATGGCAGCCCACTCCTAGATTTCCTTGGGGCTCAGTTACAAGTCAATCTTTGTTGAATTACAAGAAATAAACTGGGAAAGAGAGCAGTAATGTGTGTGTGATGGTCCCAGCCCTAACAATAGCAGATTAATTCATAATAAAATTGTCCAGCAGAAGTTTTCAACCAGTAACAACAAAATGTCAGGGAAAACCGAATTCAGATTTAAATTTCACAAAATAATCATAATTAATAACATAAATGCACCTAACTTAGATACATGCACAAATGTTGACACTTACTAACATCATCAGGTTTTGTGTCACTGTGCAAGAAATCACAGTTATAGTATATTCTCAATTTTAAATAAAAAAACATACTTAAAAATGTATCATTAAAAATTAACATTCTAATTACAGAACAACCCATTAATAACAAATTCGACAATAACAACAACAGTAATATGGAGATACTTAAAAGTTACAATCATACCACATAATGAAAAATTATGAAAAAGTTTCACTATAAATCATTTTTAGATTATATTGTTGTTGTTATTCTTGTTGTTGTTAATCTTTTCCTTAGTCACACCTCTGCATTCACTGCATTATTCTCAGCCGATTGTTGCTCACTGTCTGATTCCGGCATCACTCTCTGTATCTCTAAACCGGCGTGGTCTTCCTGTTCAGTGTGTTGGTGGTAGACGCCTCCCTCTCTCGGTCTGCTTTTCCCAGCCTATCCAGGGTGTTCATGCCCCTGTCTCTCTCCATTGTGGATGACAGTAGAGGCGGGGGCTGAGATGATGGGGCAGAGGAGGTTGAGGTATTTAGAGGGGTGTTAGAATTGGAAGAATTCTGGACTGATAAAGGGTTGTTGGACTTGGAGAGAGAAGGCAACGTACCCCCGAGGAGCACCCCGCCACCACCTCCACCCCCCTCTTTTGGAAAACAATTATGTAGCTGGTACAAAGTGGCTCGATCCACTGTCCCATAGACCGGTGGCGCCCCTAGAGTGCCCAAACCTGCCAGTTTGGGATCCCTCGAAAGGGTGTACATGGAGATGTCACCCCCTAGGGCGGAGTGCGAATGAGAGTGAGGGTTGGGTAGGGTGGAGACAGACATGGGCCCTGCTGGCCCCTGAGACAGAATCGCCGAGGGGGTTATACCGTAATTCTTGCCCCCTCCCCCAATAGGGGAGGGGTCACGGGACCGCGAAGGGTCGGTTGAGCGTGAGCTGGAGCGGGAACGATGGCGGAAGCGGTAGCTGGGCAAGCGCAGCATGGCATGGGTGGTGCTTTTGAAGAGGTCTGTGCGTGAGCGACAGCGAAGCTCCTTGTTCTTCTCAATGTAGATGTTGACGGCCAGCACACCCACCATTTCCGCCAGGATGAAGGACAGGCCCCCAAAGTAAAACGACCAACCATAGGAGTAGTGCCACTTCTTGTCCTCATCCTTCTTGGGGGAGATGTCGCTCAGCGCTGCCGAGATGTAGACGATGACACCAATGATATTACTGAGACCTGGAGGATGTGCAGTTTTAGGAACAAGAAGCAGAAAGACATTTTAGGAGAAGGAGAACAGTGGTAGAGTGATCTAATTAACATGAACAATGTAAAAGAAGGCCTGAGAAAGCTATAGGGTACACAGACTGCTACATTACCTGCAGCCACGAAGAGAATGCCTGCCCCCAGAATGATGTTTCTCTTGCTCTTGTAAAAGCGGCTGGCAGCCACACACACCCCCCCCAGCAGGAGGAGTATGGCACTGAGGATGGGGAAGATACTGGAGGCTCGCACCACCCCTACAGAAATGCAATGAAGTCATCAGTCCAAGTTCGTTATAATATGCATACCATCTCCTGATTCCGACATTACTCAGGAGACTTCATGTTAGTATGTCGTTTCCTTCCTGAAATTTGGTGGAAGTCCAAGAATCATCTATTTCACATGGAGTCATTTCACTGGGGCTGTGTTTCAAGTAAATAAAAAAACGTATCTATAAGTCCACACAGGAATATTTAAGACTAACATAAATGGTCTTCCCATTTCTAAATGGGCTCCCCACTCTTGGTTTTCACTCTCGGTTTATGTGCTACATGCTAATCCCTTATGTCCCTGAGGATAGCCAGCTGCTTCAGCTGCCTTGTCTTTAATACCAGTTGAAAAGTGTTATTGATGCTTTAAATCCTGACTCTCTTACGTAGGAGATACTCTGCCCCATCATGGTCATAGTCAGCATCTTCTGGAAAGTGATTTATTTGTGAACAAACACCTCTTTTCAACCCTAAAAGAGAGAGAAAGAAACACAGGTTTGTTGCAGCATGCCAATGGCAGACTTGGATAACACGTCATTTCAGCATGTTTCAATGTTTCATTTCAGTATCTTCCAGTGCATCGTTTCAGGCTTACAATGCTCTTTAATGGGTGTGTGTATTGGAAAGCAGTTACATATTTGCCAGAACTGCTTCATCTCCACTGTAGCCAAGCTCAGACTTTTACAGTAACATCTGTGAAATGTTAATCTATTGGCTGGAAGGGCTTTCAGTTAAAAGCAGGCAGAACAATTGTGAAACACACTCTAATTCTGCCTGTACTTTAAGCTGGAAGCTGTAGTTTTAGTTAACAACAGTGAGTGGGTCAGGTTATTAAATGTGAATATAAGCAATGTAGTTTTTGACAATATTTACACTGTAAACATCCACTTTAGGAAGAATTTTGAATAACATTCCTATCAAAAGGAATTATACCAAATAAATTAAGAAGGTTAAAAAGTACAGGGCAGATAAGTGAACTAGGGAAGAATTAAAGAAAAAAAACTGTTGGAGATCATGCTGGTGAGCTGCACAGTGCTCTATGTAAGATTCTGTTTTAATGGTTTAAGGATGACAGTATGACCAGTGAATGGAAAACTAATTTTAATTATCACAATGTAGATCAAGTATAGCGCAGGTAGTGCTGTAAATGACAGCTTTCTTTTAAGAAAATGAAAATCTTTTCAGATGAGTGCAATATTAAATGAAAATTCTGTGACTTTATTGGGGCAGCTGAGTGACCGTTATTGACTTGAGTTTGTCATACCAGGCTGTGATCTGTAATCAGATCTGTGGTCACTCTTTATTGGTAGAAGGATGCATGATTGTATGAATTATGCCGCTGTGCTGTTTAGCTAAGCTATATGCATGACACAACCAAACAGAAACAAACACACATACACAAGCAATATATATGTTCCTAACATTGTGGGGACTCTCCATTCATTTCTAAAGGCATAACTCTAATCGTAACTATGATAACTCTAATACTTACACAGCCATAATCTGGTCCCCACAATGTTTTAAATAGAAACACTCAGACACAGAGAGACAGGCAGACAGACAGACACACACACACACACACACACATATATATATATATATATATATAGAGCTATGACTACCCACCTCAGATTTGAGATATATGGACATATAGATGAAGGTGACGGCTGAATTGGTGCTAATACATGGATGGATATAAGGATGGATGGGAAAGGGAAAGACGATGGAATTTGGAATGGTCACATATTGGCTTTTCCAAGATTGTCCACAAAGCTGCTAAAAAAACAAAACACACAAACATGTAAATGATATTTAAATTAGCAAAGACACATGACATTACTATTCAAAACCTTCTGGTTTCCTTCACTTTATGAGTCAGTCACTTATGTTTCCACACACTTGCTGAGGATGACTAAATGCATGCTCTATAACCATGATTATGCTCATGTTGCAGTTGCTGGTAATTTTAGATGAATTTAACACTGAATGACAAAGTTGACGCAAACAGAAGATATCTGCCATCTATTGAAGATACATAAATAAAAATATTGGCTAAATAAAAATAAGCCAAGGCAGGTGTTTGTGAGTAAATCATGTTATAATCAAAACAATACTACTTTATTATGTTAACAGATTATTTGTATTTTTTTGTGAAGTTGTTTTCCATGTGGCTTTATGTTGTCAAAACCTGAATAATGCCATAGCTATAATTGTGCTTTTTACATGATATTTATCTTTTGTTTTTATTTGCAGTAATGAGTTCTGATGTGCTTTGGCAGCATATTTACCCACCATACCCTGGAACTGAGTGCCAATTTTAAGAGTTGGATCCTTGGGATGTTTTCGAGACCATAATTTCCACTCAATGTTTATGTTGCTTTTGGCTATATTTCTGCCTCGGCCGCATTCTGAAGGTACATTCACTATCCCCTTTCTTGGCGTGTTCTGAAAAGTGTAATAAGTTTAAAAGGACATTCCTAAGCTAAAGACTGCAACAGCATCCCCATATAATCTAAAAAAAGGGCCTTCAACCTATGGAGACCGGCAGGTCTGGTCAGGCTTCCTCTTTCACCCACAACAACAGCCAGCAATGCAAGAACAAAAGCTGGAAATCAGTATTATTCATAACTGAGACTCAACTGCTCTGCATAGATTTGAAATATTAAATGTTAAATAAAATAAAAAGAATATACAGAATATTACAGTATTCTGGTTCAAGCTATTTATACACTACAAGTTGGCAGAGCACTATAAATGATAGTCACTGATATTACAAATAATGTCATAAAAATGTAGACTAAAAAAAACACAAAACTGTTTTTTGCTTATTTTGTTAATGTTTTTGCTTGTTTTGTTTTTGACACTGCATTAAACAAAGGGGGATTCTGGCAATGACAGTACATATATTTATGGATGACGACTGATGAATGACAGCAGGTATGCATAAAGCTGACGAATATGATGAAGATAGCAAGTACATATTAGGGCTGTAAAGGTACACGTATTCATTGTGTACCATTCGGTTACATCATTTTTGGTTTGGTATGCACAATGAATACATTTCTTGACATGGATGAAACTAAATTCAAGTAAGTGTTCAACATGGAAAACAGCATGCTAATTGTGACTGTGAGTTGGTTACAGTCAGTCAGAACTATGAAAGAGGAGCTCGAAATCCATCCCATATCACTTAACCTTAGTCCCATGTTAGCTTTCTGTTTCTATCTCTTATGTTATGTTATAATCAGCCATAAAATACCCTCAAAACAAAAATTTATCATCCAATTTGTTCCTTCCCTCTTAGTTACCTTGTTAGTTATACGAACATCAGAAATTTGCAAACGAGAGGAGGTCATTCGGTCCATCAAGCTCATTTAGGGAGAACTGAACTAATAGCTCAGAGTTGTTAAAATCTTATCTAGCTCTGATTTAAAGGAACCCAGGGTTTTAGCTTGCACTACACTAGCAGAAAGACTATTCCATACTCTAAATACACGCTGTGTAAAGAAGTGCCTCCTCAAATTCGTTTTAAAATGTTCTCCTGCTAATTTCTACTTATGGCCACAAGTTCTAGTATTTAAACTAATATTGAAAGAGGCATTTGGCTGAACAAGATCTAGACCTATTAGAATCTTATACACCTGGATCATGTCCCCCTTTAGTCTCCTTTGCTCAAGGCTAAACAGATTCAGCTCAGCTAACCTCTCATCATAAAACATTCCTCTAAGACCAGGAATCATTCTCGTAGCCCTACGTTGCACCTTTTCCAAAGCAGCAATGTCCTTCTTAAGGTATGGTGACCAAACCTGCACACAATATTGTAGGTGTGGTCTTACCAAGGAATTATACAATCATAGCATCACTTCCCTTGTCTTACACTCCACACACCTAGAGATGTAACCCAACATTCTATTGGCCTTTTTTATTGCTTCCCCACACGGACTAGAGAACATACACACTGAGGTCTTTCTCGTTATCAGCTACCTTTATTTCAGTGGAACTCATAAAATATCTGTACTTTATATTTCTGCTCCCTGCATGAATTACCTTACATTTATCTATGTTAAATTTCATCTGCCAGGTATCA
>JAODJX010000099.1:122760-139374 GCA_026776945.1 Isichthys henryi | reverse complement strand
CCCAGGCGGGGATTCGAACCCAGGTCCCAGAGGTGTGAGGCAACAGTGCTAACCACTGCACCACCATGCCACCCCCTAGGATGAGACAATATTGTTTATATCGATTAAAGATTTTCAATAGGGACCTGGTATAGTACTCCTTCCTAGTTGACACTCACATGGCAACTTCAGTTGTGAAGTTGCACAGAATCTCAGAATTGACAGTTAAAATCAGACCATTCAGTTAGTGGCACCTCATGGGGAAGGTGACAGCAGGGAAAGATGTGTAAGTAATGTTACATGGTTCATTTCATTTTAAAACAATCAAACCGGTCATAAGTTAAAAATATCGTAATTTGTCATATATTTCATTTTACTGAAGGCTAATACATTAAAATCAGGATGTTTCCAGTTATTAAGCTCACTTTCAATGTTTGTCAGGCATCTGATTTTAGAGCCACATAGGTTTTAGATTTTGTTTTGTGTTAATAAACATTTACTTTCTGTTTTGAGAGCGTTATCATTCATTGAGAAAAAAACAGTAGTTTGGTGGACATAGTGTAGTGAAACGGTTTTATGTCATAGCTGCTATATTTTACTGATGCAACACAGATATACATATCATCATATTTATCTTGAGACTTGTATTTGGAATAAAGAATTTGTCTATACAACCATTTCTCGTTTAGTAGCCTAACTCTGTTCCAACAACCAAGATGTTATGCAAAATGGCCGCTAAGTGAAACTCATAGTACTTTAGGCCAGACTGCAACTCTACTTAACCTTGCTTTCAAGTCATGTCGGAAAAATCATAAATACAAGATGAGCACACATGAATGCCACTACAAAGCCATAGTTAACCGTGAGAAACTTTTCTTTAAGCTCTGAGTTCCTGAGTTGGGCAATGGATAGCTCCAGTGTGAAAGGCAAATTATTTTGAAAGTTATGAATTTTACAGTATGTAGTCTTTCATTATAAAACTCCTAATTGATTTGAATGTTGAGGAGATTGTTATTAAATGGTGCACTTTCACCATTTTCTGAGAATTTGATATGTAGCTGGTCAGCTACCTGTTGTTTAAGCAAGGAGTTACGAAAAATAATAATTTCTCTTTGTTTTGCATATATTAATCTATTAACTATTAAGTTGTAAACTGGGCTAGCTAGAAACTAGTCAGTAACACAACCTGTAGCTACATATTAAGCGTGTTTATGTGCGTTTACTTAGGGAACATCAAACTTATCTGAAATTTCACATAAATAATTCTGGTTTCCTACGTATCACAGAAATATCAGTGCTTTTTTAAAAACAGGCACATGTGCAAACCTCCAGCCTGGTGGTCATCTGTGAGTCCAAGGCCTCTTACCTCATTAACAAATATACTGAACTGATACCTGGAGAGATGCATGTAGCTTCGAAAGATGTAAAGATGCATGACCAGCAACAGGGTCCATTCTCATCCAGTCTTTAGGACACATTCATCTGGGATACTTGCATGTAAGTGCATGTGCCAAATCATAAACACACACACACAAAATTTGAAAAGAATTTCTTAACTCAATTTATCTCTGCAGCTGTTTCAGTAGGGATAAACCAGAGTCAACAAACATTTGCCATTATTTTTTAATAACATATGTAATGCGTTTCCTTTGCTCTTCAATTAACGCTATGCGTTTTGGTGTTGGAGTAACGAAAAATAAAGTAAAGCAAACAGTAGTTTTCTTATTTTACTCCGACTTAACTACTTGAATACGCCCCCATGCGGTTATTACTATTTCCCTACTCCCTAGTCAGATCTTCCGAGTAGGACTTCAAAGCGACAGAAGACTTTATTTAAGGCTAACATACTCAAGTTTTTTTTATCATGGTGAGATTGTTTCAGATTGAGTATCAGTACTTTTTGAGCATTTTCAGCACATTTAACAATACCGTAATACTGAGAACCGTGATCATTTTGGCCACTATAATTGTAATATAAAATTTTCATGACCATTCATCTCTAGTTTGTAGATATTGTAAATGATATAGTTTTAGGTTCATATCACCTAGCCCTAATTAGTAATGCTGACCATCATCATTTCACGAAATAACACACCGATATACTTAATTATATTGAAAATATGTGCAGGCCTGAAGCATTAGAGTGAATTCAGGTATTGTGGGACATCAGGTGATGTGGGACAGTTAAGCTATGAGAAATTTATTTCCCAGGCTAAAGTAGATACAGTTAGAATAGTTGTTATCGGGAGCTGGTATAGAAAGCACATGATCCGAAAAACACAATTTTATTGGTCTGAGGTCACAGTTGAGGACGAGACAAGCATTTTGGGGGGATGTCCCTCAGAATTCACAGTCTAAGGTGAATGACGTGCTTTTGATTGTATTGATATTAAGGTTGTGAATCTGTTATAAAAAACACACTGCACCTCATTTTTATGTAATTATGTCTATGATATACTACTGCAGTAAATTAAATACTTTAAATTGAGAAAGTTCTATTTAATTTTTTAAACAGAATTATTTGTCAGCTGTTCCACTTTACGAAACTAATTAGGGAAAGTGGGACAGTATATTTCAGGTAATGTGGGACAATTTTACAGGCTCTCCCAAGAAGAGAGTAAGTATACATTTGACAGGATGGAGTCCCAATTCCTAAATATATTCAGTAACTATGCATGTTTTGTATACAGTTTATATAATATAAATAATTATATTCATTTATGAAATGGGGAAAAAAATTTCAACTTGAATTTGTTAAATTGTTTTAGTGTATGATGGCATTAAGGCAGAGAGAGGCAGAAAAGAAGGAGGACTAAGTAATTACAAGCAACTGTAGTTTTTACTGGCAGGACTATTATAAGCTTTACATGTACAGTATTGGTTTAGGTAATTTCTACAAAACAAAATCCAAAATGAAATTAAATCTAATGGATTTTGACTTTTTTCAATGACTATTTTTGATAAAAATGAATCAACAATTAATGTTCAACTGTGTCAACCTTGAGCTGTTTTGTCTACTAAACTTGCAAAACCCTTTGCAAATTATTCAGTATTGATGTATTGCACCTATATTCAATATTGATGTATAAATAGTGCAAGTGTGTGCACCCATCCGGTGTGTTGGCAACTGCCCAGGGTTGGTTCATGCCTGCGCCCAATGGATAGGCTCCGGTCCCCCCTGCAACCCCAGTTGGGATTAAGCGGTTTCAGACAATTGATGGATGTATTAAATAAACGTCTGTCCCACATCACCAAACCACCTGTCCCACATCACCTGAAATGCGTCCCACTTTACCTTACGGGTGAAGACATACAGGTATAGACCTGTGTCACGGCCCCCATAAGCAGGAAATTTCATTTTTTTCTTTTGATGTGATGAGTAGACAGCTTAAGGATTGCAGAAAGGTATCATATGTGGGTTAAGTAAATTAGGTTAACGTTTTAATGGGCACTAGAAGTCAAAATGGCAAAAAAAATGTCCCACTTTACCTGAATTCACCCATTTTATGGCTGGAACCCTTCCTGAATTAAGATATGATTCTTTCAGAAAATGTTTTCTAACTTAAGTTAGAAACTAAAGTTCTAAAGTTCTTTACACAAGGGGGGTAAACAATATGTGTTTGCAAAATGTAAATACACGGGATGGTAATATAGAAAAGGTACAAAGTTTAGAGCACACATTCAACATCATACTCTCATATCGTCATTCAGACATCATTCACATTTCCCTGTTATTGTGTCACCTCGTTGTGTGAACCAGGATGCTTGTGCATCAAGCCTACCCGTGTACAGCATTGTCGGTAAATCTGTGCACCATAATTCATTCCTCAAGCCATTCTCACATCGAACCATTTGTCTTTATAGATTCAGTGTTGCAATCTGATGAGGAAAAGACGTCACTTATTAATAACAGTAGCCAAAGAAGTAAGTTAATGTTTACCCAACGTTACAGCTGGAGATGAGTAATAACGCTAATATAGTTAAGAGCAATGTAAAAGTGTCCTGTCTGAGTGAAACTGTCAGCTTCCATGTTGCACTAACATAGTGAGGAGAGGTTGCTTATAAGACTGAGACTTTAAAACTGGAACATACTGTACATTACGGTCACATATGCGCAGACAGGCTGAACGCAGCACTGCATACAAAACCCTATACATGCCCTCTTACACATAGCACATATGCAGCGAGCAAGGCGAAGCGCTATATTGCTGAAAATGGATGGCTTTTCGCCTAAGCATAAGGTCGCACAATAACTTACTGTATCAGCGTTTTACTTCTAAAAGGCACGTTAGTTTTAACATCGTCAAAGTAGACAGATATCAAAACACCGGTTCTGAAAACGGTAACATGGACACATAACGAATCTGAATAATATTACAATTTGAAAATATATACAAAATATATTAGATATATTAATTATTTGTCTACAAATAGGATTTACGTGTTTTTATACAGTCATCAATGTCTGTATTACTACAAAACTTAAGTAAATCTATAGTTATTTTGTTTTGTATACAGTTTAATACATTATATATATGACAGACATAAATAAAGGACAGAAACGTACGTTTTCGTTGGAAACCAAGTATCCATACTATTATTACAGTAGAATAAAATTACGCACCTGGAGATTCATCGGAAAGCAATATTCATTGATGTGCTCCAACGGCCCCCAAACTATAAATAATATCAATAACAATAATATACAGCAATGCTCATGATTTTCCTTACCTCCAAGGTTAACCTCTTTAGCCCTTGCGATGAGCGGACTTCGTCGATTGAGAATGGAAAAAAAGACTAAATGGAAGGGGGAGGGAGAAAGGACGGTGAAATCAAGAGAGAAAATGGGGGAGCGCAGAATAGATGGTGTAGTTAATTGAGCAGTAAACAAAAAGGCATTATTGTATATATTTGGTATTACGGATGATAAATACAATATTTTATGCAGTAAACTGGGTATTTTGCGTTAACAACTTTGTAAACGGTGATTTGTGCGCGCATCGGTGAATATTCTTGTTAAAAACGTCTCTTCTTCCCCGTAGTCCCCCTGTCTGTCCCTCTCACACACCAAACCTCACGTAAGCAAATCGTCGCATCCGACATATCAGAGGGTGAAAGCACACAAACGGCCGAGATCTCCTCCGGTAAAAGCGTAAAGCTTTACTTATGCATGGCTTTATATATAAGGCTTGAACCTCGTTCCCTACCACAAAAAGTGTTCATTCATTCATTTGTGTGTTTGTACTGATTTGTCGTTTGATGTTGGTATAATTGTAGATTCAATGTTATAGGTAATAGAAGTGAAGCTCTCTCTCGCTCTCGCACTGTATTTTCTTTCTCCAATGAAATGCGGAATTTCTCCTTATGAAAATTAACACTGTGATGTCTGAAGTCTGCAGAGGAGCTGGGTTCGGAGGCCGAAAAAGTGTGAATGCCCCCTGCAATCAGACCTAACATGTGGACCATGATTGCAAAATACAGTGTGCTTCGGTTGTTCGTCTTCTGGAACTGTTAGTTGAGTCTTTTTTAATACGTTCAGCCTCCTTCGCAATCACATGTGCCCTTCTGCAAAGTTTGAAAAGCTTACAGCAGCACATTCGCAAATGGTATTTGAACAACAAATTATGTGGTAAAACCATTATATAGAAAACGCATTTTGACACCAAACTACTTTAAGGGTCTGCACAAAACCAAGTTCGATCTGCTTCTCCCTCTCACTCTCTCTCTCTCACTCACTCTTGCTTTCATTCAAGATTATCAGAGACAAACCGCAGTCGGGGGGAGGGGGGTGTGTAGCAACGTGACAGGTTTTTTGTGCAGCAACGGCGGCGCTTCAGTCATAAAATGTATGTATGTAGTACTGTATTAAAATGTACAATTGGTGTGTAATTTAGAATTGCAATAAACGCATTAGCTGTCTGCTTTGTATATTGTGTTATATTCCGTCTATACACAATGAGATTATGGAAGTTAAAAGATTTAATGATTTCAAATTCATTTACTCCCAGCCAAGGTCCTATAATAATAAAAAAACGACAAGTAGGCCTACCCTGTAGCGCTATCGACACCGGTTTATTTTAAAAGCCTAAACGTTTCTCTGGGAGTACAGATGTAGAATTATATATAGCAGAGCCTGTGTATACGAACAGGCTGGCGTGCATGCCATGCACCGCTAACTCTAATCACTTCAACCACGCTCTGCCCTACGGCGATATTCCCAACAGCTCAGCACTAAAAAAGTGATTCGGCGTAACACCCAGATACACTCTCACGTATGATTAGCCATTTTCCCGCAGCTCTCCAGGATGTACGCTGAATTTGGACTGAGATGTAAAGCTACGCGCGGCGTTACCGTGTTAAGACTTTAAACATTAAAAGTGGCTGCGTGAAACCGAATACAGTGTGTTTTCGTACTGATAAAATTCTGTACATGAATAAATATTACGTCATTGACTACTATGTGGAAGACCAGCACCAGAAAATGTCATTCATTACAGACTATGACTCTTTGATTATTATATGCATGTAATAAGTTCCAACATTAAGAAAAATTAACCTCCAACATTCACATATGGACATTTTCAGGATTTACTGAAGGGTAGAAGAAACTGACATAAATGTTGACATTGACCAAAGCAGAAATCCGATCACAGGAGTGGTCAGTACTATTTATATTCATATTCATAATTACAGTACACATTCTCAAAAATATTCGGTTCTGCATACTGTTGTCACAATTATCCTTCTTAGAAATATACAGTTAATATACAGTTGCGTGAAGGACTGTATGGAGAAGGATTCGATGGGAAAGTTGGGAATAAGAAAGTGAAAGAGGAAAGGGCAATGAAAGCGGGAAAACTGGAGGAATTAGATTTAAACAGGGCAGACGATACAAGGAATTGAAATAAATACAAAAACAATGTAGTTTGAGGAGAAAACTTTCAACGTTGTTTGTAGAAAGTGGTTTAAAATTCAATAGACAATGGTTCGGGTATAATCATATATATTTATATACATATTTCATATGTCTAGTCCTCTAAAAATACATGAAATTGTTATAAAAATAATAATAATATAGACCAGATATTTTCTTTATGCGCAGCATAATAGTTTGAAATAAATTTAATCTACCCCTCCCTTTTCTCTTTTCATTTACATATATTGATTAATTTAAATAACGAATCTACATTTATGTAGCAGACTCTTTTTGATAGTGGAACAGCTGGTAATGAGATGCCGTGTTTCTCTCCCAGCTGGAAGCAGTCCTAGTGCATGGTGCCACCAGCACGGCCGCCTAGGGCGCCAACTTCTGAGGGGGAGCCGACTGGCCATCCAATTTGAATTTGCCTCGGACAGGGCACGCGGGTGGTGATGCTCGCCTAGGGCTCCACATTGGCTAGGACCGGCACTGATGTAGCACTTTACAATATACAGCTTTGTTTCGGAACATTGAATAAAAATAAATATATGTATGTTCAAATATACAAATCTTTTATGTTTGCATGTAAACAGAGTTGCATTTAAATGACATGAATGACAATGTTATATTGGAATTCGTTATAAAATAAGTATTATCGTTAAAAGCAATATAATATAATTCAACATAGCTTTAATTCGGAAGATTTCGATCTGTTATGTGCATGACGGAGTGCTATTTGTAAATAATTTTAATTTCACAGTTTGTGAGGGTTTGGTCAATCCCTGTCACTAAAATGAAGCATATATGAAAACACAGGCTGTCACTAATTTTCACAAGGCAGCCATTGTGTATCCGTCCAAAGTCTTCCGCATACTTGGTTTGTATGTCTCGTATTGTACCTGGTCATCTATTCAACAAAGGTACTTCAAATCACAGGTTACACGTCTTGATTTGTCCAGTGACTGACAGTACTGAATTAATACTGTTTTATGCGTGTGACTGCTTGTCTGCCTAATCTGAATGGATTTAAAGAAACAAAAAAATAGCCATCATTCATGACATTGGCGTTGTGCCAATCAATATAGGTATGTGCGTGCCTACCCAATATTTTGTAAAAATGCAACAAATAAACAAATTATTCAGTCAACCAATAATATGTCTACACTGACTGGGAATAACACATGGTTAAACTTGCAGTCAGGGTAATGTGGCCAAGTGAGCTTCCCTCCGTCAGATCACATCTCTACCCTCCTCCTCTTCTATCAAAAACTCTACACGTCATCAATGAGTTGTTACATCATGATATTCACAACTCACATCTCAGTAAACAAGGTTAGCTGGACATGTTTGAATATATAACAGTTGCATAAAGTTTCAAGAACATTAATATCTGCACAAATGTATTTTTTTTATGTCTTGTGTGTGGTTTTGAAATGGTGCCTACCCACAAATTTGATTTGCACAATGTCCCTGCATGACAAAACATATATTCATACCCAGCATCACAAATGACTCCTTAAACTGCTGTATGACGGTATAATGCACCCCAGCCCATGTACAGTAATATGCAGTGTGTGCTGAAAAGTGTATTTTCCTTTCATGCTGTTTGACCTGTATTATACAGCTCTACATCTCAACTTGGTCCAGTAGTTCTCTACACCAAAGTCCACCACTGCAGTCTGCCATGTTCCCTGTATTATGGGATGCCCACTTAAGTGCAGAAATTCACGTTTACATCTTTTGTACTTAGTATCTGTGCTTTGCCTCCATCCACCCATCCTCCCATCCTCCCATCCATCCATCTATCTATCTATCTATCTATCTATCTATCTATCTATCTATCTATCTATCTATCTATCTATCTATCTATGATATGATACACTAATCTCTCTTTCCATATATATATATATATATGGAAAGAGAGATTAGTGTATCATATCATTTAATATCATGACTCCTCTTCTCAGTATTAGCAATGACTGTAGCTCCATGCAGGAACACCTTTCAGGGATACTGGCTGGTGTGTGGTAAGCCAGAGAAGTGCAGGGAAACTAGGAAACCGGAAACATTCTTGAGGACATTGGGAGGGCATCTTAATGTCAGCTTACCTGCTAATAACACCTTATCTTTTAAAATAAAAAGTTTGTGTGACAAGTCTCCATGGTAAAGAATGGGTTAATAATAATATAATAATAATAATAATAATAATAATATATCAATTAAGATCATTACTACAGTCAGTTTACAGTCTGTTACAGTGTTAATCTGCATGTATATACAAAGATTGTGATACTTGTCCTGTACATTTTGTCTGTATGCTGCTCTTTTGCTAATCCCTGACTCCTCCCTCTCCTAGTCAGAGGGTATGATCCTCCTCACCCTTTCAGTACGTCAGCCAGCTTCCCATCTCTGTATGACCCTCCTCTGTCTCCCACCGAATGCCTCTGCATGTTAAAGTCCGTCTTTCTGTCATCATGGTGCCACTCTGAGCTCAGCTCAACCCAACTCTAACAAGGGGAGGCGCTCATCTGCAGATGGGCATGGTTGCGGGGTGGGGGCACACAGGTAGGGGGGGTAACTAGAGGCAGAGACTGAGGGGCACTGGTTGGGCCCTGGGAGAAGCCGCGAGTGGAACGCAGAGTGTGGGAGAGGGGGAATGAGGTCGGGGGGAGTAGCTGGTAGCCTGGCCCAGTAGAGGAGCCTGAAGAAGCCCCTATGACCCCCGTGGGGGGGCTGTGCTGTGGATTGTTTTTTGGTGGTGGTGGGGGTGGGAGAGCCTGGTTCAGCTGGATGGAAATGTCGCTGGAGGCCTCAGAAGCACTGCGCCCCCTCTGTGGGGGGGGCCAGGATTCAGGGTGAAGGAACTGCCCGCTGTAGTCGCTGCACTCTGACAGTCGAGGGCGATAAAGGGCTGGGTGTGGTCGGTACATCTCCTCCTCTGTGTAGCGCTTCATGAAAAGGTACACCGACATCACCCCCGCACCCTGGACAAACCACAAGATACAGGTGTTTGTGACATGGCCAGCATGTCTATAACACAGGCGATTCACTTAGCATGACTGCTAACACTACAAGGCCATTACTTCTCTGAATGGGTTTATCTGCAAATACATTTAGATTAAGTATTTCTACATAACAGTTCATGCAATAAATAAATTTGAATGCATACACTAAAATAGTAAAATGTCTGAAACCTTACTGCCCATATGGAATAGCACACTGCAGTTTCTGCAAATTTCTTTATATGAACATCACCATACTCTGTCCCTTCCAGTCTGGATTTACTAGAACCCATGGATGACAGCTCTACTCTACTATTCAGACCAGTAGAGATGCACTGGCACCTCCCAAATGCAGGCCAGATCCATGAGTCTGCGTAACAAACATGTCAGCAGGTTGCTTTAGCTGAAGAGATTTACATAGAAAGAATGCCACTGTTTTTTCTCACTCTTGACTTGCTAGGCTACCGGCGTAAAATCTAGAGCTCTGCAGTTTTTTTACTCCTTCTAAACCATTCCAGCGCACACCCCTCCTGAATACACAATCATTTCGTCATCACAAACTGGGGGTTTCGAGATTTCTTATTCATCGCATCCCTGGCGAATGCAGCTGCATGCTTTTTTCCATCTTGGTAGTTTTCCGCAGGTTGGTAACAGACAGCCTTCTTAATCCCCTGCTTGCCCCCACTGTCTCGTGCCTGATTGCAGCTGACAGTGTGACTAAGGGAGCTCTGCAGCACACTGATGGCCCTGACCTCTTTCAGCAGAAAGGAGCTTGCAGCGAAGGCGAAAGACCAGCCGTAATGATAGTGGAAGAACTGCTCAGGCTCACGGGGCCGGTTCATCACCTCGTCGTTGATACTGGAGATGTAGAGAACCAGCCCCACCACCAGGCTGAGCCCTAAGGGAGCATAGGACACAGGTACCTCAAGTCTTTCGGTGGCACTAGACCAACTCCACCATACACTATAGCTACTCTTGGACACTGAATAGAAATAATTATGCTACAGCCACACTCTACATATGTGTGGTAATAACAATGCCTCTGACATTGACATGATGGCACACTGACACTAAGCAGGCATGTATGAATAACAGTCTACATCCACACACTGACCCTCTACATCCACACATTGATACTCAGCTGACATGTATAATAAACAGTCCGCATCCACGCACTGACACTCAGTAGAGATGCATGATAAAAACTATACATCCACACACTGGCACTCTATATTGACACACTGATACTCAGGTATTATAAAAACATTCATATATTGGAATGTTGTACATTTTCACTGACACTTTGGAAGAAAAACTAATGGTAAATACGGTGATACTCAGAACCACAATACTATGATACATCCACATGTATGGCCACATACTGATATTAGGAAGCTGGTCAGAATGGGACGCTATAGCCAATGTTCCTGCCCAAACGGGATTTAGCAAAAGAATATTATAAATTCTGGTGATAAGGAAAAGAAATGACCATGGTTCCTGTAAAAAAAAAAAATCTCCTTTAAAAGTACGATATTGAAATCAATGAATAAAATTCTTCCTAACTGAAATCCCTTTTAAAATGGTGTACCTCTGTTCAGGCATGGGTAGAAAATTCCTGCTGACTGCATCAGTAACATCTGTCAGTATGATCTAACACTCTGCAGAATGACAAAATGCAACCATGGTAAAACGTATGTACAGACTTTAAACACAGTAGGGAAATGATGGATAAAAGTTATATGGGCTGTTGTAGGTTTATTTGCTGTGAAACTATTGTAAAGAGCTTTGTGGCCATTGGACAGTAGCGATCTCCCAACCAGGAGTTTGTGCCTTATGATACCTGACAGGATGAAGAAGATGCCTGAGACAAAGGCTAGAATGGTTCTCTGTGGACGGATGTGGCCAATGTTGCTGATGACGAAGGCAACGAAGACAAAGAGCAGAGACACCATGGGAAAGGGTGTTGCCGTCCTCACCATCTCTGATTGGACCAAAAAGAGATGGAAGAAATGGATGAAGAGACAAATCCATCTCTCAGGTTTACAATTCAGTAAGAAATACACACAGTGACATTTCAACTACAGAGAAATTACTGTTTATTAATGTTTTTATTTCATTTACTAATCTTCACTATTCTTTAATCATTCTTCATTCTTGGTTATTGACAACTGAATGGATTTTTTTTAGTGTATGTGTGTATGTATGAAATTTGCATGTGTCTGAATTTACCTGTAGCATGTGATTGTGTGTGTGTGTGTGATTGTGCTGAATTTGCATGTGTCTCTGACATCACCCACAGTGTGTGATTATATGTGTGTGGAGTTTGTATGTGTTTCTGATATTGCTGCACTGTGTGACTGTGTGTATATGATTGTGTGTGCGTGTGTGTTGGTGTGTTAGGTTTATATTACATTGTGGGGAACAAAAATGCTTCATTATTATTGAATGAAATAATGACAAAAAACATATTTGTTGCTTCTTCCAGCTCATAGTCATTAGTCCCCCCACACTTCATTTTACAGTGGGACAGTGAGCCAAAGTGACATGGGTAAAAAAGAGGAGAAGAATGTCTTGGAGCATAGACTTGTGTGCCCTGTTGTACATTGTGATGTTGGTGGATTGTAATCTGAGGGGACTTTCTTATTAGAAAGTAATATCTGCTACGTTAACTCAGTATGACATAACCAATTGTTCCCCTACAGTCCATTTTACAGATTAGAGTTTTCCCCATAGAAATAAATAGAGTCCCCACATAGATATAGTTACAAACCTGTGTGTGTGTCTTTGTGTCTGTGTGCGTGCGTGTGTGTGTCCATTTCCCCCTAATTTTCAGAGGATGTAAACAATCAGCTGAAATAATGTCATAAAACATATTTGTTGCCTCTTCCAGGTATGAATACCACTGTTATTTATAATACTACTAGTGCTGCTGATGGTACCATTATCATTAATTATGTGTCATTACAATAACAACATAGTGCTTTTTATGAAATGGTTTGGAGGTTTAAACAGCTCTTGAACATACTTAGTATATTTGCAGTATTTTCAGTTGTGATCTCAATTTCTGGTTCTGAGAAGTATTCTGACGCCACACACCTCCCTTTCTCCGAACCTGCGAAAACAACGGGGGGCGGTGAGCAGAGGAACAAGCCACCTCGGCCCACACGCCCCCCAGACCCACCCCCAGGGCCTACATGCCCATTCTGGGCTCACACACCACCTCTAGGCCCACATGCCCCATGTGTGGCTGCCAACCGGGTCCCTCCCAATGAGGCGCACCTGCCACAAAGCAGACCCTCCACAGGCCTGCATGCAGTGACATCTTCACCTCGGTGCTCTGATTTTGCTGCAGCACGATTCCTTCCTCCATGAGAAGCCAGTAGTCGGTGGAAACAGCCATTCCCACCAGCAGCAGGCCACATGCCCCGAACACTGAAGACAGCAGTGTCAGGGCCCGGCTGCTGCACGAGCTCATCTGTTCCAGGAGAAGGAGGCACATGCAGAATGGATCATGGAAGAAGACGCCCATTCCCACCACGAGGCTCATACATAAGCGGTGACCAGAATATTTCTGGCACTGACTGCTGGCGTAATGGATGCTGACAATAAATGACCAAGCTTGTCAATGAAACACAGACTCAGCAGCCAGAAGAGGAAGCTGCAATTCAGGTCATTTATGGGCGTGATCTTATAAACTCCCCACATCCTTGTTTTTACATTAAACCACAGTTTGTACTATGTTCTTATACACAGAGTTGTAATACAAGTTGTAAAACAACCCAGCTATGAAACAGTACGTTTAAACTAAGAAAATCTTCAAAAAATGAGGAGGATCCATTAAAAAAAGAAAACTAGGCTATAAATACCATTTGCAGGACGTTAGATTGTAGGCTTCATCCTTGGATGACATGTTTGTTACATTATTAACAATATAATTCCCTTGAAAATGGTTGTCCACCAAAAATGCTTCAAGAAAGTCACAGAAATAAACCTTTTGTATATGCGATATTTCATTGACTATCAGGAATAAATAATGTCTGTGGGCTAGCATAAAATAATAGAACACTTCATCTTGACCTCTGCCTTTGAACTGTAAGCTGTTGGGAGGGTAGAGACTCATGGGATATGTGGTTTTAAAGCAAATGACAAACCTTCCAAGCAATATTATCAGTGGATGCTTGGGTCAAAAGGAGAACAGGATGTTAGGAAAATGGACAAGAAAAGGAGCAGGAAGAGCCAGACTGAGCTCACGAGTAATAACTCAGTCTAGCACCTGGAGCTGCCAGCCGGCTTTGTGCTAGAGTTCATGAATCAATAGGAGGCTGAACAGAGTAAATGCAGGAAGGGACATTTTAGGAGAATGCTGACTGTCCTAGATGGAGCTGCTTTACTGAATACATTTATAGACAAACGGCAGTAAAACGTGACAAAAACCTGCGTCAACACTTATCAAAATCAGTTTCCTCATAACATTACTGCAAATGTGTGGTGTTTTAATAATGTGTCATCATTAACAAATATGAAACAGACGATATAGTGAGCTTATAAATAATGTTTATGCAAGTTTTAGAAAATAACAGAAAGTGGCCTTGATTAACAAAAACTGGCTATATAGCGTTATAATTGGGTGAGGTTGACAGAACATGAGGGAAGATAGGACATTAAAATCATGGAAATGAGACTTATGCATGCGCTGTGTCCACGCACACCCTGCACCGATATGATTCAGTCACACCCCCATAGCACAGCAGCCATCCTCCATTCTTACACGTATGCAAATAAACCCGGGGGTTTGCTCAAATTGTAAATCGCGAAGCACATTAAAACAGCATTCAGTGACAAGCACGAATAGTTACCATGCCAGATACAGTACAGGGTAGCATAAATACTAAGTGTGCCCAATACCCCAGGAAAAAGCGCTGAGTGTATGACTATTTAAACGTACTTACTGCATACCCATCTCCCACTTTCCGTCTTCATAGAAATCCACACATACCGAAAACAAAATGCGACACACCGATGCCCTCTTCACACAAATTATGTTTAACAATATACAAATTCATAGTCAGTAAACCATCCCCATGCATATCTCCGAAAGAAAATTGGCATAAATCGCTACATGTTAGAATAGTAATGCCCGGGCATGCAGTGCTGTACACATAAACAATTTCATGGCTGAACTTTATATATTGATTTTTATTACAAAATATCTCCTTTTTGCCAAATGTTAACATTAATTAAATACTCCTAAGGCTGACACGGTCTATTAAAACACGCTGACTGACAAATGGACATTGACAAAGCGGTGTGTCAGCCGATGCTGTGACAATAACCCGCAATAACGGATGGTGACAATTACGTCAGTGCTGTAATATTGACGTTGTTTAGGAAAGGGACACTTACCCTTTCTGACACTCTGAATGATGCGAAAGAGACAGAAATGTCTTCACGCCAGGAGCACTTGGCGGATTTTGCAGTCTCTCTCTCTCCCTCTCTCTCCCCAGCGTTTGCCCCCTCTCGCCCCTTTCACTGTCTCTCTCCTCCCCCCTTTCACTCTCTGTCTCAGCACTGCGGAGAATCGGTCGGCTATAGGTAGATCGGGGTGGGGTGGGGTGAAGACATGCAAGGTGCTATGGGATAAATATCACATACGTGACACTGGTACAGTTGTAAGATATACAAATAAAGACTCATATTAAAGCTTCGACAAGATGGAGTGGGGATGCAAGGTGTTGGTAGAATGGATGAGATTTTATCAGCATTAAACTCTGAACTTTGCAACACGTTATAAAACTGCCAGTACATTAATTGTACATCAAAACGTTCTAGGTGCCATTCTGAATGGACACTTGCCTTTTTAAAATAGAGTTTTATGCATTTTGTGGATAAGTATGTAGGTAAATGAAAATGATAATGGAGAAAAGAAGCAATATTTGGGAGCCTATAGTTAAAGAATGAATAGTACAGGCAGAGCGTAACGAAATGTCATAGTCAGTGTAACCAACGGTGTTCAGCAGAAATTCACCAGAGGTTACACTGACTATAACAATGTGACGGTAGTATGTGTATGTTAGTTGCTGCCGTCAAACGATATTACTGTCCTGTGTTTGAAGATGAGTTTGCTCTGCTGGAAAGCATTGCTTTGCTTTGGATTGCATTGCAGCATATTTGTATTGGCTTTGCATGAATTCTGCTGCAGTTGAGTGTGCAGCAATGGATCAGTGAGCCCTAGGAACAAAAACTGACTACACTAATAAGGCTTGTGCAGTCTTCTGTTCACCTGTTTGTGTCAGAGCAGGCCGATGTCAGGTTTAATAGAATGAACATAAGAAATTTACAAATGAGAGGATGCTATTCGGCTCATCAAGTTTGTTTGGGGAGAACTCACCTGAGTTGTTAAAATCCCAACATCCTATTGCCCTTTCTAATTGCTTCCCCACACTGGCGAGTGGAACATGGGACATGGAAGCATCAACAAACACACCGAGGTCTTTCTCATAATTAGCCACCTTTATTTCAGTGGAACCCATAAAATATCTGTACTTTATATTTCTGCTCTTTGTGTGGATTACTTTACATTTATCCATCCATCCATCCATTTTCCAAACCGCTTATCCTACTGGGTTGCGGGGGATCTGGAGCCTATCCCGGAAGCAACGGGCACGAGGCAGGGAACAACCCAGGATGGGGGGCCAGCCCATCGCAGGGCACACT
>JAODJX010000099.1:85154-97547 GCA_026776945.1 Isichthys henryi | reverse complement strand
AGAACATGCAAACTCCACACACATGTGACCCAGGCGGAGACTCGAACCCGGGTCCCAGAGGTGTGAGGCAACAGTGCCACTGCACCACCATGCCGCCCCAGATATGTATATAGATATTTATTATATGACATTGAATCACTGTTAATGTTTGGGTGTTCCATTGATTTTTGCACTACCGCATAACATATATATTGTCTGCTACAACTATTTTATAAAGCTATAACTCATTGTGCACCAGCTGGGGCAGCTTTGAATCTCTTCCTGCAGGTGGTTTCTCTTCCCCTTTGCTCCACTGTCTGCCTCTCCAAGGTCCGAGCTTTCTTCAGGGTCTGTGGAATTAACTGCAGGTAGCTATCATGAAGCGAGGTCACACAGTATTCAAAACAATGTCTTCTTGTACAGTATATGGCCTAAGACATAACAGACTCAATATGCCTCCCTCCCAGGCCTACCAATGTCCAATTTCGCTTCCACACTAGTAAGCAGGGCCATGTCAATTCAGTTACGGCTTGAGTATGTGTCGAGTAATCAAGCAGTTGTGGAACATCAAGTTTCTAGTGCATACCATCCAGAATCACAAGGAGCTTTAGAGAGATTTCACTAGACATTAAGAACTGTGCTCAGAACATATTGTTTAGCCCTGCAGGGAAAATATTAGGATGAGGGAGTCCACCTTCTCCTGAAAGTTGAAGATGCACAGTGAAGTAGTGTTCAAGTGTAATAGATTTTACATATGTATATGTTTAAATATTACAGTGAAGTTTCATTACTGATTCTTAACAAAAGGATAACTTCAACTATATACATCTTACTTTTTGTATATAAACTTTTAGATGCTCAGGGAATTACAAACACATGGAAGATTCTTAGTAAAATTTTTATTTTTCTTTTGTGTTGAGTACAATATTGTATCCTGTGGTCCAGCAGCACATCATTATACTGTCTTAAGTCAAGTACAGCACAGTACAATATCCCAAACAGTACAGCACACTTTGCTGCAGTGCAGTTTAAATCCAAGTCGTTTTGTACAAGATCCAGTGTTGCTCACCATGGCGGAGTAAAGCGTGGCAGAATGCACAACAGAGCAAAGTTAGGAGTCCGCTGAAACCCCAGGCCCCCCTACGCTGCAGGGCCTCCTGATTGCTGCAGATGACACACCATGTCCAGGTCCAGCAGGACAGTAGCGTAGGATGTCATCAATAGAATGCAATGCTGGAGACGCACGCCATGGTGGAGCCCTGCCCAGAGCAAGAATTACAGTACAGGCAAAACTCTCACAACAGTGACATGGTCATAGGACTTACATTATCACCAACAATGGCAAGAATAATTCATCTTTACCGATAATTGTCTAGGAGCAAGAGCACAGTATCTACTGGTCTCTGGTTTTTGCTAGATGAGACACTGAAAGACAGACGGTCACAAAAATACCAAGGCTTAAAGCATATTTTTATATCATACATAGTGACTGAAAGACAGAAGACAAAAACCCTACAGGGGGTTAGGGAGAGCAACAGCTAAGGAATACTGCAAAGATAATAAAGGAGACAGACACCACACTCATTTTAAAGTGAAACTGGCCAGCAGAATAACCAGTGAAATAGTAATATGATGAAACTAGCCAGGTAAATAACCAGTGAAACTGGCCTGGTGAATAACCAATACAATATTAGTACGGTGAAACTGGCTAGCAGAATAACCAGTACAATACAGTAGTAGTAAAGTGAAACTGGCCAGTGCATTAACCAGTTCAATAGTTACACAGTGAAACTGGCTGAAATGTATTGATGTATTGTCTTTCCTGCCTTTTATAAGCAATTCTTACAACAAAAATGAAATTTTGACAACACAGAGAACTTGTTTCTACCGAAGCACCAAAGCATTCACAGTCAAATCGGAGGGAACTACAATTTAAAATTATAATTGCTACATAGATGACATTTCTGAATTCTTTTTTTACTCCTGTCATTACAAATAAAGCTATATAATGTATTAAGTATGGAGTCAATGTGTGCACATGAACGATACACTACTTTAGTAAACTAATGGTGACTTAAAATGTTAAAATAGCTCTGCAGCTGCCTGAAAAGAAATAAATACCACCAGTGCTCTGCAATACCAGCCAAAAGCACAACATTCCCTCTGCAGAAGCACACCAACAACTATGATATATATGCATTTGCTTCAATGTAGAATATTGTTCCAAAGCCACATTTACCTACATTGCTGTCTCCAGTGTTATGTTGTTGAAAATATCACAGATCATACATGTTACTACTACTGCACTAGTATATCACAGTACTAATATTTTGTCAAATCAGTCAATAAAACACATTTGATGATGTATAAATACTGATATGAATACATTTTCTGGTTTAGAAATGATAAAATAATACTAAAATAGTGAATATTTAAATGAGATTAAATGAGATATTGAAATGAAATCAACTTTTTAAAAGTCAAATCAACTTTTTTGCATATAGGCAGAACTAAAATATAAACCACAGAACATCAGTCACATTTGAATTGCAGTGATGTTTACGTGATCATGCAGCAATGAGAACACAATGCATTTTATGAAAGTTTCCAGCAAAGTGGAATTAAAATAAAAGAAAAGCAGAAGTTACAGCATTTCTATGACTAGTTACCAAAATTTTGTAAAACTTACAGAAGGTGCGGTGTTGGTTTACGATCAAGAAAAGATTGTCAGGGGAAAATGTATATCCTCTGATCTTGCTAAGGTGATCATCAACATCAGTGTCAGCTAATGTCATTAGACATTTAGTCCAAGTTATTGCAAAGGAACTGTCATTGATAAGGTTTAATATTAATGACCCGCCACAACACTTCACAGATGTTACAGAATAATTAAGAGTGTTGTTAAGCTCATAACTAGAGGCAAAAAAACAAGAGAGAGGGCAGAGATAGAGGACACTGGAGAAATGGGAGAAACTGTGGGTATGATGGCATTAGTCATAGATTTAATGGGTGAATATTACTGTAATGCACTGTCCTGACTGGAGAACAAGACAATCATGATTCCACCAGTGACATGTGGACCTACAGTCTTGTCTGGCTGTGGGTGTGAGGGAGCTGGGATCAGGGCCGTGATTGGCAGTTTGTTTTTGGTCACACCTCACTCTCCACACTGGAGAAGTGGGCAGAGTCACGGCGAGAGCACAGACCCTGGGGTTTGAGGGGCACGTGCGGGGGGCAGGGCTTGGGTGGGGGGGGCACGGAGCGCAGCCTCTGGTACTGCATCTTGGCGCTGGCAGTAGTGGCGGAAGACAGGGGCGTGTCAGGGGCTAGGGGAACCACTGGGGAGGACGAAGAGACTGGCTGAGCACCGTGCGTGGGGAGGGAGGGGGGCGAGGATGTAGGCAGGGCAAGAGCAGGGATGAGGGCCTGCACCAGGCAAGGCTGGGCAACCTGATCAGCCAGTGGCACTTTCTGTGCACTGAGGTCGGATTGGCTGTCAGATTTGGATTGGGTGTGGCCTTGTTTCAGGGGGGCAGGGTTTGAAAGGGGGCTGTAGTTAAAGCTGTGGCAAATGGGCAGGAGCTCCTCCTGGCTGTGAGGGGCAGGCCTATCCTGCTTGGTGTCTGCGCCAATGTGAGTGTAATGACAGGGACACGGCAGGTATCCTTTTTCCCTTTCTGCCGCCTTCCTCTTCTCCTTCCCACCTACCTTCCACCTTTTCTTCCCCTTCAAGGACAGCTTCTCCTCTGACCAGTATCTGCCAGGAAGGGCCGTGGGTCTGACCAGCCATTGCAGTTTGCCTGCCCCCCCAGATCCCAGAAGTATAGTCTCACTGGGACTCCTGATGTCAGCGGCAGGGCCCCATCCTGGTCCTTTACCAGCAAAGAAGTTGTCTTTGCTGTCTATGCTGCCCCCCTTCTCCCTGGCCGGGTAGGTGCCGAATAAGCGCCCTTCATCCCAAAGGCCACCGCTGCCTCTTCTCCTACTGCCCTCCCAGTACCGCTCAAACTTGCCAAACTCCCCTGAAGAGCCCTCATCCGAGTAAAACTCTAGCTCACTGCGTCTGTCCCTCTCTGACTCTGACAGGGCCCCCCGCACCCAACCGGCCCTCTTCTGCCCTTCCCCCCTCTCCCTTTCATCTTCCAGGTCTTCATCTTCATCCTCATCATCTTGGGAGTCCCACTCATTGAAGTGCAGGCCTTCCTTGTTGTGGGTGCGGCTTCTTTCAGCCTGTGACAGCAGGGGGCGTCTCTCTCTGCCCCTTTTGCGCATTTCTTTCTCTCCCCATGCCCACCTGCGATGTCGATAAGATGATGGGAGTAGAGGCTCGAAGAGTGCCGCCGCTCCGGTAACATCGCAGCTCCTGCCGCCTCCTCTACTTCCTCGTACCAGCAGCTTATTGAGGTCCGGGCACCGAACGCAGTCCCCCAAATGTGAGTATGGAACCCCCTTGGGACACCTCTCCCTGATCCTGTTCGCCTCATGCTCTTCCTCCATTCTCCTGCTCCCTTCTTCCACTTCCCGGTCTCTCTGCTCTCTATTTGCCTCTCCATCCCACACAGAGTACCTCATGCCCTCCATGTTCCTGTGGACATCCTCCTCCTTGTTGCCCAGCTCCAGCCGCCGCTCTGAGGACATGCTCTGCCTCTTCCTGATTTTCAGAGTTTTTTTCTTCTTCTTCATCTTGCGTCGCTTTCTCTCTCTCTCACGCTCCTCCCTCTTCTTCCGCTTTCGACTTTTCTTCTTCTTTTTCTGGGTCTCTTTGTCCTTCCTGGACTTTCGGTCACTTTTCCTTTCTCTCACATTGTCCTCGTCGTTACGCTGGTCCCGCTCGCGCTCCCCCCATGACGCCCACCATTCCTGTAACTGGGCCAGCTGGCCTCGGCTCCTCCCCCTGTCACAGGACAAGGCCCTCTGTCTCTGTGAACATGGCTGCCGGGGGGGTATGGGCGGTGGGGGGCTGTGAGCTATAGAACGAGGGGGAAAGAATGATCTCTCAACTTTGCTCTGTCCCAGAAGCAGGCTGGATTCTTCTGTCAGTTCCTCTGTCTCTTCATCATCTTCCATGCTGCGTCCTGCTGCACAATGACTTCGACTATCGGGGCTCTGTGACATCATTGAGGATGACGAAGGAGATGTCGAGCGGGAGGATGAGGCTGACACTGAAGAGGATGAGCTGGAAGTGGAGGAGGAACCGGTGGAAGAGGAGTAAAGCAGGGAGGGTGACAGAGACGGGGACTGTGGGTAGGGAAGTTTCCTACCTTCTGCATTTCTTGTGCCACCTCTGCGTCCACCTCGCTTGCCCAAAGGGAGGATGTTCTCGTACAAGGGCCCAGCTGTCTCTTTCCATTTTCTGGGACGTTTTTTCCAAAATGAGGATGGCAGAGGTGGAGAGGTGGGTGCCACTGGTTCGGGGGGCAGTGGGGCCAAGGCTTTACTCTTAGGAGGGAGCTTGGGGACCCCCAAATATTTGCTTTTTTTCCTCTGACCTCCTGCAACTCGAACTGCTCCCAGGTTGGCAGTCTTCTCCTGGTAGAAAATTGTACCAGCTGGTGGGAGTGCTGGCTGACATCTTTGCACTGCTTTAGGGGTTTGAGGGTCACTCATCTGTGGCTCCACACTAGCACTCAAGCCCTCAGGGTCGATTGGACCATAGTACCTCTTGTATTCATCCAGGCCGCCTCCACCTATGCTCTCTGCCCCACCCCAGGATGGAGGCATCCTTTGTGTGACTGGTCTAATCTCAGACATTCCACAAAGTGCTTTCGTTCCGGTGGGCTTGGGGACCCAGCGGTCCACCACAGCAAATCTCCGGTCCGGACGGGGCAGGAAAGTAGAGCAGGGCAGAGGGGCTCCCAGGATAGGGCTGTTTGGGGACTTATGCGTGGCTGCTGGGGGTGATCCTGGCAGTGGCATTTCATATGCTGACTGCTGGTGTTGCTGCAGTTGCTGCTGCTGTGTCATAGCAACCGTTGGCTTGGAAACCGCTGCTGGACCAGCATAAGACTGAGGAGGAGGGGGCACCATTGAGACGTGTTGAGAAGTGGGAAAGCTGCTTTTGCTTCTTCCTTGGAGGGTTTCATCCTCTATACTGCAGCAGCTGTACATACCCTGTGTGAGAAAATGAATAGCAAGAACCAGCAGGGCAACTATTAAAATGTGGGCAGCGTTAATCTATGTATAACGCTGTGAGTCATTATGGCCCTCAATGAATGTAAAAACATATGGGTCTGCTGTCAGCTTGTGGTAAACTGTATGCATCACAGAACAGACCCTCTGTTTCCTTCACTGCAAAAACATTATAACATTTAAGTACAGGAAACTAGGTAAGAACCTGCTATAGAAGAGTCACAGGGCTCTGACAGGGCTTGGCTTACCCTGCTGAATGCTAGCAGGAAATCCATCTTCTGGGACAGGCCCACACAGTGCCGTAGCCGCCAGTAGACCAGGTGTTCCCAGGCAAACACCAACAGGCTCAGGCCCATGGCCACCAGCAACATATAGAAGACCCCCGCCATGTTGTCGATGTCCAGCTTGGAGCTCATCACCTCAATCTTATCGTTATGGCAGATGCCGGACAACCAGAGGCGCTCCAGCATGTCGATCTCATCTAGAGATGGGAGAAGAGAGGGGATGCTAGAGGAATAGATCAAATGGAAGTTGTGCCTGTATATTGTGTTGGATCAACCTCTTTCACACAGTGAAGAATAGTAGAATGAGTAACAGGAAAAAATCTGCGGGAGAGAAGAAGGTGACAACAATGGGAAGCCACTGAAAAAGCTCCTCATCCTGAGCTAAGAGAAATGAGAAAGATAAAATATACTGCAATATACTGAGCCAAGACAGAGAGTTTAATTATCACTGCGCAAAGTGACTAATCGTGTTTTCCAGTAGTGCTGTAGTTGTTTTGCTGAATCTTTTCTTGCAAGCTAATTCTTTACCTTTCATTTCTAAGATGAGTACATAGTATGAGGAGGGTGCAATAATTTTGGTTCCGAATGTGTGACTGTGAAACTATTTGTTCTTTATGTTCATATTCAATTTTACCAAGCATGAAAATCCATTTTTCTCAAAACCCAGATATGCGTCAGCAATGCACAAATCCATTTCTGTCTGCTGCAGCAGAAACTGAAAAAGGTTTTTTCCACTTCTTAACCCTGCCTAAATTCAACATCATTGCTATTATGAATATTATGGAATTGCACTCTTCTACTGTACAGTACTATACTGTACTGGACATGTTCTACTGTAATGCACGCTGGTTATCACATACTGGTTAGTCCCAAATGTTAGCAGATGGTCAATGCAGCAGTTTGGTTTTTCTCTTTTAGCGGATCAGGGATCAGCTATGGTTTACTGTTGCATGGGATATGCTGCTGTTGTGCTATTGAATGACTTGTATCATAATCACTTGTTAGTGTATAAAGATTTTTAATACAGTATGACTTACTTTTGATAATTTGATATAATACATAACAAATGAAAAAGACAATTCAAAATATTCAAATGTTTTTTTCTAAAAGATTTTCAAAAATCCTTTTTTTTTTAATCCAGCCAGTACTATCAAAGCAAATGATAAGATGTTCTTCATGAATTGCCCTATACTGATGCTTTGTGTTGAATTGTGATTCCATCCATCCATCCATATTCCAAACCGCTTATCCTACTGGGTCGTCGGGGGTCCGGAGCCTATCCCGGAAGCAATGGGCATGAGGCAGGGAACAACCCAGGATGGGGGGCCAGCCCATCACAGGGCACACTCACACACCATTCACTCACAAATGCACACCTAGGGGCAATTTAGCAACTCCAGTTAGCTAACTGGGGGACCCGCCACAGCACTCGCCACGACATGGGGAGTACATGCAATGAACTGTGAATTGTGATTCATTTAATTAAAATGAAGTGGAATTAAATATCGGGATTTTTAGTTTCATTTGATAAAACAATATTAAGTGAATTTTAGGAAAATTCACAGTACAACCTCAATCCATTGATTTGTCATTTTTGCACATGCTTCCCATTTGAACTTTAAAATTAGGTCCTTCTTATCTTGTAGTGGCTTGCATCCAATTTCTTTTAAGTTATTTGTCATCTGGAAATGAATGGAAAGATGTGTATGGCCATTTTCTGTTAATGAAGCACATTAAAGTATGTTGCAGGGCTGTGTTACTTGGCTCTGTCTTCGTCATTAAGATATGCGTGTAATTGCATACAGGAAGTGTCTCTGCACCCAGCTGAAAGAATACAGTAGCAACACAGCAATACTGTACACCACACCATGGTTTCTCATTTCATCTCATCTCATCTCATCTCATCCCATCTCATTAAAAATGTGCTGTAAGCTATTTATAAACTCCTGGCAAACACCTATCAATGCATCTGGAAGGAGGATGAACAAATGACCTTTGTGAAATCTTTACAAGAAGCCCAAAACTGGTCAACTGACTCTAGATGCATGCTTTCCACCAGTTTCTTCCAGAAATGCCCTTCTTACCATCTCCCACAAGCTGTAGCAGAGCAAGGTCAAGGGGTCGTTTCCATGGTGAGTTCTTGTGCAAGGCAATGCCGTAGCCTGTGGTAGCGAAGACCTTTCCTGAGCCGATGGTCATCACCTTGCAACCCTCATCCTTCCTTGCCATATAGTTCAACACAGCTGCATCATAGATGAAGACATCCAGTTTACTGCAAGGAGAGAAATGAAGGTCATGAAGTCTCAGGCGCAAGTTTACTACAGCAAGCATCTAACTTTGAAGAACAATAAACTGTGCAGGGTAATTGCTTTGTATACCGGTCTTGTCCAGGCTACAGTGTATAAAGATATACAAACTGACCATTATGCTCTTAAAAGCAGTGCAGGGGCCAGCAGATTAAATTGGTTTCAATCACAGTAAATTTGATTGTTAATGTCTGAAATTTGAATAAATGCCACAACTCCAAGACCACACTTCAGAACTACTGCCACAAGGGATTTAACATGTTTATAAAGCGAACGGTGACTCCTTTATACAAAATAATGCTACATTCAGATATGCAATTCTGGGTGACCTCAGCAAAACTGACCCCGTCTTAAGGTTAGCGATGGCCTCCTCCACGCTTCTCTGGTTGTATTTCACCATGTACTGGTGCATGTTGGGGTAGTTGCTGTGGATGTTTTCTTCTGTGCTGCCATTGGGGACAGTACCAAACTTGAGAGGTGGGTACTGCTCTGTGGGCTGCTGGAACTGAGAAGAAGAAAGTGATATGCCAGTTAGTACTATAGCTGCATCCCTGCTGATAAGACAGGCTGCTCCCACACTATAATACACTCACCACAAGAGATGGCTGGCCCAAATTCTCTGCCCTGACCTTCACATCTCCCATGAGGCCCTGTTTTCCAAACTGATTTTTATTGCAAAAACACTATGAGCTCCAGGCCTGTTTCCCTAATAATTCCAACCTTAGTCATTGTTTCAGTTGAAGCTATCACTTTTCAACTGCATTAACTCAATTTAAGCCAGGTTCCGACAAACACCCTCAGACTTATCTGAATTGTCTGCCATTTGAACATTCTTCACTTGTCCTCTTTGCACCAACTCAAGTAAACCTTGTTTAATACTGGAAATGACCTGAGTATGAGCAGAGATCAACACCCCACTAATCATGCTGATATGGCTGCAGCCACTTCTTTAATATCTTTCTCCCCGCAGCAAAGAAAACATGATGGTGAGGTTTTTGGTTTTTCTGATCCTTTGGTTTTCCAATAAATAGAAAGGGATCACTACAGAAACACATTGCTTTTCTTGAGAAACCGTTTCTTTTTCAAGGCAGACTCAGCAGGATGTAAAAAGCAGATCTTAGCAGGGTCTCATGTTATTGCCTCCCCAAGTATTTCAGTACATCTTGAAATGACAATATGGTATATGCTTCTTTGCCTGGCTACACCTGATTGCTTGCCTGATCAACTGGTGAAACTACTTCTGCCACCACTGGTAACTCATTCCTGGAGGTCCCTTTGGTGTTTTTTTTTATCATGGTAATTTTCATGTAATAAGTAGGGCTATAAACAAGGAAAGTCATGCTTTCTTCTCAGAAATAACAGCTGGATTTGAGTAATGACAATATTCCTCGGGGTTTTCAGTCACTGCTGGCAAAGTGTTTCTAATCACTCATTTCCTGAAAACTTGAATGTACTTTATTGTCATTCAGACTATACAGCAAGGAGTTGACAACAGAACAATACTGTGTTTCTCCAGGCTCGATGTATAACAATAGACATAAGACAAGTTCACGTTACAACATCAGACAAACAGTATATGGACAGCATAGGCAGACACAAAATATTGCATGTTATATGAGCATAATGCATGTTCTAAAACAATACTGCATATTATATTTCACACTTGTTGCATATTTGATGGCATTATTTGCATTAATAAATAATGTCCTCACCCATGGCAGCCTTTGTGAGTAGTAGAGAGTGTTGAAGTTGCTCTGTCACAAATATTTTCACTGGTGTTTATAATTTTTCTTTTTGACCATATACTTTTGCTCTGCTCAGTAGCTTATTGTTTCAAAGGCGACTTCCTCAGCAATTACTGACTGTGTGTATTTGTACGGATGCACAGAAATAAAAATAAATAAGAACTTTGGGTTTGTGGTAGATCCTGCTGATAATTCCCCCTAAGACATTATTATGCCCCTCACAAATTCCATCGCCAGAAAAAAATGACATGTTACATCATTAGATTCGTATTACACTCTATTAAGCAGTATTGGAAAGGTACTTCATTACCAAAAGTGATTATCATTCCATTTCCCAACCACTTATCCTAGACAGGGTCACTGGGGTCAGCCGGGAACCTATTCCAGGCAGCACCCATATGACCGGGTACACAATCGATGGAATGGCAGTGCATTGGAGAGAGCTCACATACTCACATACCATACATAATGCAGAGATGCCAATTAGCATAACAACATGTATTTGGACAGCAGGAAGAAACCAGAACAGCCAGAACAACAGATAGAGAAAATTCCACACACAGGCAGAACAGGGATGACATATTTGTGACCCGTCGCCACGAAATGAGTCTTAAGTCGCAATGGTAGAACTGCACTCATAAGACTCATTTCGTGGTGATGGGTTACATTTATCCTCAACTCTCAGCCACCTGCCACCCACTGTGCCCTGCCATACCCTGTCAAGCCCCACCGTAGTTCATGTGTCTTGCTGTGCCCTACTGTACCCTGCCATACCCTGCCCTGCCCCACCATAATCCATGTGCTCCACTGTGCCCCACTGTTCCCCGAGGTGCCAGACCATAGACCACATGCTCAGTCATACCTCACTGTCCCTGTGGTGCCAGACCATACTCCGTATGCCCAGTGTGCCCCACCATGCCCGAAGTGCCAGACTATACCCTCTGTGCCCTGCTAGGCCCCACTGTCCCCTGAGGTGCCCAACCGTATACCCTGTGGTGCCCCACTGTCCCCAAAAGTGCCAGATCATACCCCGTGTGTCCAACCGTGCCCCACTGTACCCCGTATGCCCAGCCGTGCCCCACTGTACCCTGTATGTCAAGCCGTGCCCCACTGTACCCTGTGCGTCCAGCCGAGCCCCACTGTACCCCGTATGCCCAGCCGTGCCCCACTGTACCCTGTGCGTCCAGCCGTGCCCCACTTTACCCCATGCCCCACTGTACCCCATGCGTCCAGCCGTGCCCCACGGTACCCCGTGCGTCCAGCCGTGCGCCACTGTACCCCGTGAGTCCAGCCGTGTCCCACTGTACCCCGTGCGTCCAGCCGTGCTCCACTGTACCCTGTATGTCCAGCCGTGTCCCACTGTACACCGTGCGCCCAGCCGTGCTCCACTGTACTCTGTATGCCCAGCCGTGCCCCACTGTACCCCCTATGACCAGCCGTGCCCCACTGTACCCTGTGCTTCCAGCCATGTCCCACTGTACCCCGTGCGTCCAGCCGTGCCCCACTGTACCCCGTGCATCCAGCCGTGCCCCACTGTACCCCGTGCGTCCAGCCGTGTTCCACTGTACCCCGTGCGTTCCGCCGTGCCTCACTATACCCCAAGCGTCCAGCTGTGACCCACTGTACGACTCTTTTCACATGTCAAAATTGGAGAATTTAAGCACATCTTAGCTGCTTGTTCTGTTTACTGCCTATGGCATTAAGTGTAAATTTCAGGAAGTGGGTGCTGATTATTAAGGAAGAGAGCACTATAAATTACACCCATACAACAACATATACAGTCGAACCTCGTTACTATGTACCCCGGATACAACGTTTTCACCATTTCAATGTACAGGTTTCTAATTCCCGATTTTAGCCTGTGCATTATTCTAATAGCAGCCATTGTTTACAGCGTACACCCTTACAGCGTAAACTTCGATACAACATCCAAATTTCTAGAGAAAATAC
>JAODJX010000099.1:38482-59042 GCA_026776945.1 Isichthys henryi | reverse complement strand
GTTTCCAAGGGGCCGGGGGTTTTGGATTTTCCCACAATAAACAGAAGGGGCAAATTTTGGGTGGCCCACCAATGAAAAAACCCCGGCCCAAACCCCCCCCCCCCCCCCCCGATCGGCTCCGATCCAAACTACAGGATGCAGGCACACTGGTGTGGATCCATCTGTTTGTAAGAGGTCCAGCACTGACATGCCCCCAGCATAGCATGGGAAAGGTCTGGGAATCCCAGCTGGCCAAACAGAAAATCCCAAGTGGCTGGGAAGGCAGCATAAAATGACTGAGAGGGACATCTCTATTGAGGGGTCTGAAACAGGTATCTGACGTAATCAAGTTCTCTCTCCAGGGCAGCTCAGTGCTTGTGGGCCATCAGATGGTACTACACTGTCCCACAGGACTAGGGAGAAAGAGGAAAGGGAGACCCACCACGTGCTAAGGCACCGGAAATGAGAATGTGGTGCAGGTGGTCTCATCTACCCTCCACCTCTCAGTCTACAGGGCAGGAAGACGGAGAGCTGGAGCCTTCAAGGGGCCAACGGCGCTGTAACACATCCAGCATCCGCTGAGGCCCACAGTACAGCTGTCTGCAGACTTGGTATTTGTATCTAAGCAGGACTTGGTCATGTTTCATGTGTAGCGTCTGTATGCATACTGGGCCCAGGGGAGGGGGCGGGTCCCCTGCTTCTGCCCCCTTTGGGGAACATCACTCAGTTTTGCAGTGGTTGTTATTGAGGGCAGGGTGGCCGTTGCTCACAGGCCCATTTTCCAGTTTCCCTTGCTCCTCCTCCTCTTCCTCCTCAGATTCATCGGTCTCCTCCTTATCGCTCCTCTCGTCTTCCACAATCTCCTAGAGAACAGGACAGGATCATCTCAGCCAGGTGTGGCTTGTTTGGGCATAAGGAGAACCAGGGTGTCATTCATGGCTATGCAACAAGGTCACTGAATATATCCCTCACTTTACACAACCTTACACAAGACACCAGGCCTGGCACTCAGGCAGGGACATGGCCTAACCGGCAGGCAATGAAACACCTACGTTTCCTGGCAGGAACTTGATGGCCATCCTGAGGATGAGGACAGCCCAGAAGATGTGCAGACACTGCAGCACCAGCATTAGACCATTGAAGAAGTAGTATCCAAAGAATGGGGGGTAGATGGTCACTGGATACACCCACGTGCAGTACATAATCCTGGGGAGGGATACAGGGTCTGATAAGGACACAGGCGCCCCCGGTGGAGCCCAGGTGCGGGGCGAGTCACAGCACCATTGCTCTGCACCATGGCTGCACATGCAGTTTGCTCCTCACCGGAAAGGCAATATGATGAGGCGAGTGATGAAGAAGACAGCTGCAAACAGGATGAAGATATAGTTGCAAGTTTTCCTCCAGCCTGCATAGTTAAACATCTTGGCCGACTGCAGGGAAAAGAAAGAGGTTCAGAGATATAATGATGAAACTATTATTTTTAGCAATGTTTGTGGTACTATTAGATTTTACTGAACTGTATCGCAAATCAGAGATCAATACAGGAATATTTCACCCTAAACACATAGCAGCCTGTAGGTGGCGCCCATTTGCCAGACTAGCTCAAAAGTCGAAGCGTTTCGACATTACAATATACAAATTTCTCTGAAATTAATGCACTGTGAAACTGCTAGGAGAATCTGGCAACTTGGGCCATGTCAGCACTGGAAAACTGCTACTCAGTGGACAATGTATTGATAATATGGTTATGAATTCAGTCATGTAAAAATATACATGTACAGTTTAAGATTATGCTATAGCTAAACGGGTAGGAGTGATGCCTGACAGCTGGATCTAAATGAGCCATAGTTACTAGTTTTTGTTACATTTGGGGGATTCAGCTAGTGCCACACCTGCAGCTGATGGTGTAGCATCATAAGGCAGCAATAAGCAGAAGCTCTTCAGTATGAACCATGTAGAGCTGCACACACACTAAGCTAGTGATGGCTGTATTTGCCTGTGAGTCATTAAGGGAAGTTTCCGCGTAACAGGGCTAGCAGAAATTTTACAGCTTACAATCATGCTGCTTTCTTACACAAGCATAGCCAGGCTAAAAGGCAGCCATTTACACGGGCGTGCAGGCCGCAGGCACTGGTATAGCGCGCCACTACCTCCAGGAGGTAGTCTGAGGCATCATGCAGCAGCATGATCAAGGTCCCGGCCCGGATGAAGTTCAAACACCAGGAGAAGCCGATCAGCATGATGGTGGCGACGTGGTGCACAATCTGCTCCTTGAAGTCCTGGAGGAGACCGTCCACACAAAGTGCCTTAAGTGGTTTGCTACCAGGACCATCCTTAAACTAGTACACTTGTACTCAGCTATCGTACAATAACGGTTTGCGCTCAGGCAATTCTGCTTTTCATAACGTGGTCTAGGAGTCACCAGCTGAATATAACCTGGGGAGTCGTCATTCATTTTTGAGGCTTATTGGTACATGAGCAGAGGCACTTCAACAATGCCACATGAAGGTGATGAGATGTACCAACTCTCCAATTCAGAGGGGAGACTCTAGGGAATTATACACACTAACTATGGCTGGCAGAAGGTAGTGACACAAACAGAAGAGAATGCACCAGGGACAATGTCACAGCTTTACTTAAAGAGAGATGTTGAGGCGCAGACTGCAGACTGAAAATCCTGTGCTACAGTCCTGGGCATGACTGAACTTCCCCAGGCGTTTCCTTCGGCAGGAACGACCCACACCCACCCCGAGGGACAGCTCACCTTGCGCTTGACATCAGAGGCCACGCTGAACAGCAGGGAGATGTAGAAGCTCAACTCTATCATGTAGTACCAGTACTGCGAAGGCAGCAGCGTCTGAGGAGTTCAGACAGCAAATTTCGCACTTTAGATCACATAACAGATCAACATGTTTGTGCATCTGTAGACTATTTTTTGGATTAATAATGTCTTTGTGCACTTTAAAACCTAAAACTAATTTCATGCACAGGATAAATGCATGTAATAATGTTCCTGGCCCCTTTTCCATGGGAGTTGCACCAACAGGTTTTCTATCTCACACTCCCCCTCCCCTTTGCCTGAACACCCACTCTAGGAGAGGCCTTGACAGTTAAGAGCCTGAGAGTATTTTGATGGCCCCACCCACAACGGCTGCAAACAGACAGAGACGTAGACAGAGACGTAGACAGAGACGTAGACAGAGACGCAGACAGAGATAAACATGCTGTGGTGTGAACTGAGAGGCTTTCTGCATACCAGGGTGGGAAAGCCTTTCCACATCTCATTCAAATCATAAAACCAGGGTTTCTGGGAAGAGAGGAGAATTCCAGTCAGTAAACAAGCTTGCATGGCAGTTATCAGACTGTAACACGAGCCCAGGAGGATGCCAAAATACAGTTACGAAGGGAATGAAGGGCATTTATATCACACATCTGCCTGGCTAATGCATTTATCAGGTGACACCAACATAACCCACCTACTCACAGATAATCTGTTCATACAGCACTCCTGGCCCTAGCTGCCCTTGCTAGCATGACAAAGTGCTGACATCACTTCCGGGCCCGAGAATGGCCAGGTGGTTTAATAAAGAGTGCGACACGGCGACTTACTCACATCTATCAGCGCAACCAGGCCAGCAATGAAAGCAAGAAGGTAAAAGGTAAATCTCCAACTGCAAGAAAACACAGAGTCTCAGCATAGTCTATAGCTGCAGAGGAATCACCAGAGCAACGCGTCGGGAATCTGAAGCCTAATTTATGTTTCGTTTTTTTCTGAGTGCCGTTATCATCTGCACACAGTCATGTACGCGGATTTACTCATACATACTTCATTTGTCCATGGAAGCTGACGGTCAAGGTCGGTGCTGCATACAGCAGTGATACTCAACCAAACCAGGAGAGGGCAGATGTATTATAGCAAACACAAACAAAAGCAGTGTACTTTATGAACAGTTTTAATGTTGTTACTAAGCTTTTCAGGTATTACAATAATACCGTGGTATTTTGAAATATTAGCAACAAAATTAGCTGGGACTTCTGCTGGACAAAGTATATTGCTGGAATAATGCTGTTTTTGTAAATACCCTAAATTGCGGTATGATATCTGGATGGTATTAAATACATTATATGGACAAAAGTACTGGGAGACGCCTTTTAATCGTTCAATTCAGGTGTTTCATTCATACCCATTGCCACAGGTGTATAAAATCAAGCACCTAGGCAAGTAGTCAGGTTTACTAACATTTATAAAAGAATGGGTCACTCTGAAGTGCTCAGTGAATTCAAACATGACACTGTCATAGGATTCCACCTTCGCAATAAGTCAGTTTGTGAAATTTCTTCCCTGCTAGATATTCAACGGTCAACTGTAAGTGGTATAATGGTAAAGTGGAAGCGTTTATGAACAAAAGAATCTCAACCACAAAGTGGCAGACCATGTAAGGTAACAGAGCGGGGTCGCAGATTGCTGGGGTGCTTAGTGCAAGGAAGTCGCCAGTGCTCCACTGACTCAGTAAGTACAGAGTTCCAAACTTCCTCTGGCATTAACCCCAGCGCTGGGAGCTTCATGGAATGGGCTTCCACGGCTGAGCAGTTCCAGTGAAGGGAACTCTTAATGCTTCAGCACACCAAATACATTTTGTACAAATCTATGTTTCCAACTTTGTGGGAACAGTTTGGGGATGGTCCTTTTCTGTTTCAGCATGACTGTGCCCCAGTGCACAAAGCAAGCTCTATGAAGAACAGACTTTGGTGTGGAAAAACTTGACAGTCCTGACTTCAAACCCACTGAACACATTTGGGATGAAACTGAACGGAGATTGCGAGGCAGGCCTTCACGTCCGACATCAGCGCCTGACCTCACAAATGCTCTTCTGGATCAATGGGCAAACAATCCCACAGACACACTCCATAAACTTGTGCCAAGCCTTCCTAGAACAGTGGCATCTGTTGTAGCTGGGGAGACTAACTCCATATAGATGCCTATGGATTAAGAAACAGATGTGTCATAATAGTTCCTGTGGGTGTAATGGCCAGGTATCCTAGTACTTTTGTCCATATACTGTAGTGTATGTGGGTACCTCTGCCCTCCTCATATCACTGCTCACTATAAGAACAACAACAACATTTTTCTACTCTTTCCTTGTCGACTTCTACTCTGTAAATGTCAGTGGAGTCACCTACTGGAAATAGCTAGTCAATTTCCTTGCACATGCGCAGTTGAAGTGCAGCTACAAGCATAATGTCCACTGGACATAAAAATCTGGGCTGCAGGCACACAGTCCACCAGACACCGCTGATGACGACTATGAAGTCACTCACCCTGTGCACGGACCATAGCGGCACACAGAAAAGCGAAGTGTGAATCAGCCGTAAGAAGAACTGGCCTGTTCAGACCCACAGCATGCAGGGCCCAGGCTGTACATTCAACAGACAGCGTGATGCCACACACCCTGTACAGCACCAGGAGGAGAGGAGGGGGCACAAAGTGGAAGAGGGAAAGATAAGGAGATGAGGTGGAGGGGAGCAGGGACAAAGGGAGAGACAGAGGAAGGAGAGAGAGTAGGAAGCACTCTGGGCAAGTGACATTTCCAACGTGACTCTTACGTGGTTTCGGTAGCTGTGACATTTATGCTGCGACCTGGTACAACAGCAAGAGGCAGGGGGCAAAAATACCGATAAACACAATCTCTCCACTGGCCTGCCCCCGCCCCCTGCCTGCCTCCCCCATGCGACCCATCACAACAGGGCCAGCTGCCTCGCTGGATACCTGGCCTCTCGGAACTTCTTCAGCTTGCTGGGCCGGTCCTGGTTCCTGCGGCGACGGAACCACCGGCGGACCTGATGCACGGACAGTCCCACCTGTTTGCTTAAGCTCTGCACTGCAGCCTGAGGGTACAGGAACCGGGAGAGAGCAATGATGAAAATGCATCATGTGCATCCATGACAGTGCAAAGTAACGGCCATGGGGAGCTCACTTGAGTGGGGTGCTTGGTCACCGTGCAGAAGACGACCTCCAACGAAGGGTTGAGAGTGGCCCTATGGCGAACCCGCTCTCGGACCCCCAGCAGCGAGGCGAGTGGTGTGGCCACCACTCTGAAGGGGTAAGATAGGTATCATCATCATCCCAGAACACAAAAGACTAAAGGTAAACAAATGTACGACTAAACCAGATAAGATCACATGGGTCAGGATCACAGATGAAGAGTAGGAGGAATAAGCTGACCTCTCAAAAATCTGCCGCACAATGAGAAAGCAGAGTGCCAGCGGGATGGTGACCCAGAGGTCATGGGCCTTGGCGTAGATACGGCCGTCCCGGTCCTGGAGGTCGGCCCAGCCCAGGCCCTCGGGAAACCAGAGGCGCTCGTGCCAGAAGCAGTCGCTGAGCCATGTCAACATACTGGGGAGGAGAGAGAGTGCACAGCCGTTGCTGTGGGTGAAGCTGTGGAGTGGTGAAGGTACTAGAGCCGGGCTTTAAGTCTAAGATTTTGATTTGTGAAGCAGTAACGGAAAGCCTTTGTCGAGCGGCTCCAGAAGAAAACTGGGAGATTCCCATAACCACAAACAGCTCTCGGCAGTAAGTCACAGGCTGTTCTTCATCAGGCGGCGCAAACAGGGTGGGGCCGGAGCGGGGACCATGCGGCACACCTTACCAGCGACACATGCTATCATTTCCGTCAGGTTTGCGCAGCCCCCCTCCCCCCCATGACCTGAATTTGTCACCCTAGCAAATGAGGCATGAAACTGCTGGGAACTGAGGCATCTACAGCTACTGACCTCTGAACTATGAATAAAACATGGACTGCATCTTTAAATACCCGTCAAAGTAATGTGACATTCACAATTTTTATCACCAACAGTTGTAGAACAATCCCTATGACTAATAATTATGATGCATGTTATCAGTTTATTAAATATGCCATTTACTTAGAGATTCGTTACATTATTCATGCTGTTCATCACACATCATCTCAGTTCCCTCTGAAGTATTAAAATTTTGTAAACTCACTATGCCAATTGTTCATCAGCGATACAGAATTAGGAGCTCAAGGAGAACTGAAAGCAGCACAGCCTCAAAAAAGGGATAAAGGATGTTAATGAAGTCTAAAAAAGAGACAGAAAAAACCTTATATACCAATGTGTATGAATGACAGAAAACCTCAAATACTGAATGATTTAATTTTTAGAAACTGGATGTTACAATATATAAAATATGTAAAAGTAATTAATTAGCCCTGCCCTGTCATCCTAACATGCTGCACGAGGGGAAACACTAGCTAAACAAGCCTGTCAGATCCTGCCACCAGGACTGTGAAATTATTTTGCATTTTACAGATACAGAGAACAGATTTTATTATACTTGTTCCATTATAGATCTTACTTGGCATCCAAGATAGATAACAGAATCTAAAGCACGAAAATACGGAAATCATCCTAAAGTTCTACTTGGAAAAGGGTGGTTTCACTAGCACACAGTGAGCATCTGGCCTAGCAGAGCAACCACTCATCAGGCTGTCTGACTGTAGCTTTTTACATGCTACACACCATCTAAAGAGCCCTCATCACACAAGCACATTACCTTGATTGTTTTCCAAGAGGACACTTTCATACGAAGTACACAGCACCCAATAGGCACCAAAGTTCAGGAACCTGATTCTGAATTCTTGGGCCTTTTCCACATAGATCTTTCGTCAGACCTGTCCGCTTTCATGTGTTGCTTTCCCAATGAACAACAGGAACTATTGTGATATATAACTATAAAGTAACCTTTATGCTAAATAAGCATGGGAGATGCAAAAAGCTTGTATGTAGGTTAAGCTTAGCACATAATTTTATATGAAGCTACACTGTCACCCCAATGAACAAGTCATTTTGTTAGTTGTTAGTTATTGCGGCGGAGTGGGAGCCTGAAACACACTCTGTACTGGTTCGAAATAGGACACAGCCTTTTACTTTTCAATATGGGACGGATGACAACTGTACTTAGAAGAGGTCTCAGAGTACCTGCCCAGATACAGTTTTATATGGTCCACAGTGCATTTATAATTCATTATTAAATCTGGCCAGCAGATCGATCTTTCTTTTTCCATAGAATTAAAAAAAAGTTTCAACATGATTCAGCTAATTACACTTGGTAGGTAGCGCTGCATGATATCACACTGATGTACTCATGATTATATGGCGCATGCACAATAATCATCAGAGCTTTAGATGATGGACGAAACATTTGTTCGGACACCAGCTTTTCGGTAGCATACGGACATTAACTTGCACCTACAATTTGGTAAGCAGTATGCCTAAAATAACTTGGTAATCTATACCCTTATGTTTATTAAATTAGATTAGCGGAGTATGCCACACACAACAGTTTTGCTGTATCATGGAAACCATGTGCGTCTCCGCCATTAAATCACGTCCCCCTCACATTTCATAATTATTTGTCTGGACCCTGCCACGTTTAACATAAAATATTAGTTTTATGCCAGTGTCCCCCGCCCCACATTCAAAGTGCTTCTGATGTGCCTGATGGAATCGATAAGCACTGAAGTGGCAGTGAAGAAAGGGACAGCTCAGCAGCCATTACATCTTTTGAAAGAGCAGTTATCATGGACAAACAAGATGAAGATGTTGGTGTTATGGCAGTACTTTTTGCAGTTTACAGTCCCACAAGTTTACTAAATATAATATGCTGAATATATATAGATTACTAATATTGTAGGCACACCACTAATCCGCTTAAATTGAGGGCGTAAGTAAACGTCCATACAGCCAGCGTGCTGAACCCCCTGCTATATACACTGTACACCTACCACTGCACCCCCACCCACCTCAGCAATACTATAGTAAAGTTTGCGGATGACACCACGATGGTTGGATTTCTCTCTAGGGGGGAGGAGTCGGCTTACTGGGAGGAGGTGGAGCAGCTGTCCAGGTGGTGCAGGGACAACAGCCTGGTCCTTAACACTGCAAAGACCAAGGAGCTGGTTGTGGACTTCAGGAGGAACAAAAACATCCAACCACTCTACATCAACGGAGACTGGATGGAGAGGGTCTCAAATTTCCAGTTTCAGGGCATTCAGATTGAGGAGGGCCCGACCTGGAGCGCCAACACCACAGAGCCGAAAATGGTACAGCACAGGCTCTACTTCCTGAGACTTCTCAGGAAGAACCACCTCTCCCAGAAGCTGCTGGTAACCTTCTATCACTGCTCCATTGAAAGCATACCAACTTACTGCATGTGTGTGGTACAACGTCTGCACAGTTGCAGAGAAGAAGGCGCTCCAGAGAGTCATCACTACAGCTCAGAAAACTACTGGTTGTGCACTCCCCACCCTAAAAGAACTTTATGCTTTCCGCTGCTCTGAAAATGCACCCTTAACGATCCAACACATCCAGGACACTGTCTGTTTGAGTTGTTGCCCTCAAGCAGGAGATTTAGAGCAATAAAAACAAGGACAAACCGGTTAAAAAACAGTTTTTATCCTAAAGCAATTATGCTAGTGAATGCTGAAATTAACTGATCTAATTTCTGGTGTTATCAAAGAAAGGGGAGTGTGGAAACAGGTGGAGGGGCCAGAATGAATGTATGTGTATTTATGTATTTATTGAGTTATATATCTTGGATGAATGTTGTACAAAAGAGGCACTTCAATTTCATTACTGTATGACAATGACAAAAAAGTATCCATATATCTATCTATCTATCAAGTACCGAAAAGCTGGCATCTAAACAAATGTTTCACCCATCATCAAAAGCCCGGGTGATTATTACGAATGCATCATATGAATTGCGAGCATATCACAAGCTGATATTATGCAGCCCTATTGGCAACTTTCACAGCCATCAGCCCCCCTCTGCTTGGTTAACATCAATATTACACAAAAATATATTGCCATTGGTCAGAATTTTACATAACCCCTGAAGGGACAGGGTTCGAATACATTTAGAAAGTTTTGCGTCCCACACAAAACTTTTGCATTATCACACAAATGTTTTTGTAATTGCTCACAGTAGACACAGCTAAAATTCCACCAGGAAACGCAAGACTAATTAATAATAATAGCAGTAAAAATAACATTTTCCAACCATGTCCCTTTAGAGACTCTAAAATTTCCATATCTGTGAATCACTATAAAAAACGAAAGGAAAGCCAGAGCATATTTATGTTGAATTGCAGTGACTGAATTTTCTGAGGTAGAAATATGGAGAGACAGGCAAAAAAATGTATTCATTAATGCATTAAATGTAACTGAAATACAAATAAAATTCCATATGCTCCATTTTGTTCTACTACTTCTCTCTCTTTTCCTTGCATTTCTGCGTACCTTCCAAACTGAACCCAGTATAACAAGTTTATCACCATAAACTAGAGATGCACCTATGCGGTATTTGTATCAGTATCAGTTTTTGGAAGTTTCCAATTACATGACAGCTCTCTCATTTTAGATGTGTTTTTTTGCAGCATTCAAGCCGAACGCTTAAGCTGACACTCAGTGGGTGTGAGTGCAATGACTTCTGCCTGCTGTGACGTCATGCGTCACATAATAATAATAGCAGTAAAAATAACAGAAAATAACAGGGCCAGCAGACTGATGCCACTGTTGTGCCACTGAACAAGGCCCCAATGGCTCCCAGGGCACTGTATGCTGCTGACCTCCAAGCTTGCTCTCACCTGTGTGTGTCTCATGGATAGCAAGATGGAAAAGGCAAAAAGTTCCTCATGGACATGAATGAAGTATCACTATTATTCTTCGCAAGAATATTCTTACAGCAGAAGACAAACAGCAAATGCGAACTTCAGAGACGCAACACTCATCATCTCCTAATCTGCCCTATTATACAAAGACAACCCTTCAATAGATAAGATGGAAAGGCTTATTTCTTTTTATGGAAGTGAGTAAGAAGCATCCATTTTGGGAACTTTCAATTTTAATAGATTACATAAACAAGCAGCAAATTAGACAGCTTGATATTAAGAACTTATGACTGACAGGCAAGAGCCACACACGAACACAAGGCACCTAATGTCCACAGGCAGGCCTGGCGGTGGCCATGAGCCTCACGGCAGATGTCACAGCAGCAGTGTCACTTTCTTGCCAACGCACCCACGTGCTCTTTACGGTACAAACACCTGGGTGTGCCTTGGCTTGGCCACAATTTGTGTAACCGTAGCTGCAGAAGGAGAGTGTCGGAGACCAAAAGACGTTTCTTTGCATCACACCACCCTTTAAGGAGGGAGGTCACCCTCACCGCAGAGAAGGGACACTCCCAGCTCACTGAATGAAAGACACAATGAAACGCTTTTCATGCAGAATAATTAAAAGAAACTGGTTTTAAAAGAAAAGACGGTGTACAATAAGGACAAAAGAGGAGTGAGGAGCCTTTAAGTGAATGAGCAGCTTGTTCTCCAAATGGCGGGGTCATTACTGTAACCAGAGTCATGCCTGACTTCATAATATCCTTTGCAGGTAATGAATGCTAAGAGATCTGTTTTTAGAAAAATGCCTCAGAGTGTACAGTCACACTGATGATTTGTATCAAAAGAGCTTCCACCATTTTACCAACAATACTGGATATTGACCCAAGGCAATATCCCACACTTACAGGAGCAGGTGTGGAAGGATCACGCTGATCACTTAAGCATTGCTGGCTCAAATCCCAAAAGGGCCCCAACAATAGTGACCTTGAACATATCCAGAAAACAAGCTATGCGCACTAAGCAACTTCAGTATTAGAACTGATCCAGAATATGATGGGTTTACACAGATAATACAAGCAACACTTTCCCTGCATTGTTTGTGCACATAAAACTCTTTCCTCCCTTCCAGGGGAATACAAACGCACGTTGTTCCAACTCACGAAGGCATTTCTGTTTAAAGCAGTTGTGGTTTTCTAAACAACCATGCAGCGACCTAAGCTGCCATTATAGGGGCGGTAAATCAGCAATTTGCTCACTGCAGCCCCAATATCCACCCAAACGTTTCCGGCGGACCCCGTATCCCAATTTGATCTATGTGCTGTGCGGCGTCACTCACTCAAAGGAAGAGTTAACACACACGTGATCCCCCCCATATCCCACAGCAGGCTGTCTGGGTTAACACGATCCCCGCCCCCGTTACTTTTCACAAACAGCACACAGACATAGAGCAGCTGGAGACACAGAAACGGCCATCGAATAAACCTGCGCTGGTTCAAACGAGTTTCCGCGTCTCCCAGTTAAACGGGTTCTCTATGCACCGAAAGGAATAAACGACGGCGGCTACAGTCCTCGGCCGACACGCTGACATCTGTTGCATGCGGGCCAGACGAGTCGCAAGCGCAGTGCTGCTTCCGCGGAACCGTCGCTTACTCCGCTACCAGGCCCGCTTCGTACCGATGAAAACGTTTCTTATGCACACAGTTAGATAAAAAGCAATGCGCGGAGGGGCTGCAAAGGCGCACATAACGGCTACTCACTTCAGATGGATGTTCCAATCTTTTCTGAGACTGAAAAAGTTGACTGCAAATCTAACAGGTAACAGTTAATGTAGCAGCTGTAGGTATAAAAAAAGAGTAACGGCGTAGCGGGTAATCAATGGCGTCATGCAGGAGGAACCTGGCCGATCCACGTCCCAGTCACACTGTATCCCGATCTCTCCGACTCTTCCGCATTATTATTTATTTAAGAAAATAAAGTGTCTTGAAACCAGGTAAAATCGTCGAGCGTCTGTTACGTTTTTCGTTTTTTTTCCTTTACCGCACGATCGGGCTCCCCTCTCGCCTTTAAAGCTCTTGACACTTCCAGCAGCCCGGGAACGGCGCAGAGCGGATCGAGCCTCCAGCCGCGAATAGGCGTCGGTCAGGCAGTCTGCGCTCCGTGCTGGGGGAACCGGACGAGGGAGGGATGATGGGGGGTGTGGATTGTGCACAGTTTCACGATGACGTTTCAAATCATGCAGGAGGGGTGACGATGGAAGGCTGATGGGCTGTCTGAAGGGTTTGGTGGGCGTCACGGTGCAGCTTCGTACCGTGCTGAGTTGTATGGGAGTGCAGGGGTTGTTGCTGGTTTGTGGAGCTTCACCGAGACCCTTTTGCTGGAAGGAGTGCGCTTGTACGCCGAGCATTTCGAGAGGGACCCATGTCTTCCTTTTCGGATTAAACCAGGATTACTAACATACACTTAATGGTGAGGCGAAAGGTCTATTTGGACGACTGTCTGGAAACGCACCGAACCTGCCGAAACAGGGTCGGTAGCAAGTAAACAGATGTAGGAGATGGATGCTGGATCCAGGAGAGTAAAATAATGTAGGCGTACCATATTAGAATACGTTATAAAATCAGCAACATACTGCTTGCATATTAGAAAGAAAGCAAAGAGCGCACTGGTAAATCCGTATGTATGTTGGGACGTTTTAATGTCTCACATTTCAAATGGAAACAAAACCACTGTTCAATACCTTTGCGTTCTTTGTCGAATAACCCCCGCCCTCCGGCAAAGTGTAATTTAACTAGGTGAGATGACTGGATGGGCTTCTGAATGCGGATTCCAACCAGCTGGGTATCATCTGTATGTGCTGTTTCCCCCTATCCACAGCTTGGTTATTTTGACTTGATGGGCTGCTGGTATGTCACTCAGACGAGAATGACCAGGCCAATAGCCTTTACCTAGACAGCAGATCCTGGTACAGGTATGTTTTTGATTAATGTCCAAAATGCTTCACCAAATGAAACACAACTCAATTGTTAGTCTATTATTTTATATTATTTACGCTGATCTTGGCAAGGCTGATATCCTTTTCTCATAAATAATTCAGAAATGTTAACAAATAGTCTGAATTCAATCAACCTCCAGAAGAGATCTAATTAATTTGTGGGGAACAAAAGCCAGGATACCTAAGAGATCCCTATGAATAGAACGGGCAGTGTTTTGGAATCGCTAATTCAAACTAAAAGAGAATTATAAAGTTAGTTTCCAGCAATAATGGATTGGGGGTCACTAAACAGCAAAAACAGATTAAATATTTTTCAATAGCTGAGATGACAGCTGTTAAAATCTGTTCTGTGTTCATTAACAATTTGATGTTTCTGATGTTTTTTGTTTACAAATTACTGAGTTTAGGTCACAGGGATTATCAAGGATACCAGGAATCAAGTTAGTTTAATATCTTTACCTTTGGTTCCCTCAATCAAATATCTTCACATATATTATGTCTGAATGCTCCCCTTATGGAAAAGTACATCTTTTGTACAAATGTACATTAAGTGCACCTTCATAATCCATTTATAATGTGTTCTTAGGACATTAATGAGCAGCATGTAAGTATGTATACCTTAACATGTTCTTTCTTAACACTTTCAATGAGCAAAACACAACAGCTTTAATATACATTAATGAAATTATACAATTATATTTTTATGTATATCAATGTATATTATACTAATGTATATTAAACCTGTCGTTCAGATAAATGCATTATGAAGGTGCACTTAATGTAAACCATTACGTAATACATTTATTTAGTGGTAATAGTGGCCCGTTTACTTTAGTACATTTAAAGATTTTTCATATGGATAAGTTCATAGGGAGTTGTCATAAAATGAGGGGTGTACACAACACAAAAATAATATCATTCAACTGGAGTTAATATAAATGATGCACATATATTTCTACATACAGTGGTGTAGTCAGGAATCATTAACCCCTTGGGAAAAATATGTTGTATAAAAATTACTTTTGGGTGAATGTTAGTACCCCCTGGCCTCCAAGCATACATATAGTACTGTGCAAAATTCTTAGGCAGCTAAAGAAAATTATGTTTAAATGGTCTTTATTTTGGTGTAACACTTCGTAATTATGCTTGTAAAAGTGTGTTAGCTTAGCTATTTCAAAATATCTGCTAACATCACCCCCGGAGTTGCAGCAACCATCCAGTATATCCATGTATTTTTTGACTCGACCACTAACACACCTTGTATAGCTAATCTCATTCTTTTTTTAACTAATTAATTAATTAAGTGAGCTGTTGGTGAAATTTAATAAATACCTGGAATGGCTGGGGTGTTGCTGAAGAGAGTCTTGGGAACTGAAGCGGCGTTCAGCTAACCATCCAACTAGATGTCAGTAACTTTTTGGAGAACAGGAGAAATTTTTTTCTAGTTTTCATTGTGTTACTCTTAATTTTCATATGTTCTAATGTTAATTGTGTTTTTTGCTCTGAGCAAATGTACACTTAGATACACTTTTGCGCAAATATACACTTACATATATCTAGGTTCTCTGATATTCCTCCAAAGTCCAAAAATCACTTTGGAATTGTCAGATTGTCCATAGGTGTGAATGTGTGTGTCACTGGTGTGAGTGGCCTGTGATGAGTTGGTGCCCCATCCTGGGTTATTCCCTGTCTTGCACCCATAACTTCTGTGATATGCTCCACACTCCTGTGACCTACATAAGACAAGAGGATACAAGAGGTGCATGGATGGATGTATATTATACTAGGTTTTTTTTCCACAGTAAAGCCATGGGGATTGTTCATAAAAAACACGTTCAAACACAAGGAAGTTCATAAGTGTACATTGTGCTAGAACACCCTAGATCAAAAGCCAGTGATAGTTGTATCTTCTGTCTTGAAGCTATGTGTTTTGGGAGAATAGAGGGGCAGAGCCATCAGCCGATCAGTGCTTAATGAGTTGGATTTGGTGTATGGGGAGGAAGCCAGATGAAATGAATTTAACAAACCCTTGGAATATATTCTTTTGAGTACTGAGTGACTTAGGGACACGGAGTCTGTTCATTGCAGTGGCTGCACAGAGTTGTGGCCAGAAGGTAGTGGGTGTTTGCTGGATGGTAACCCTCCGGCGAAGGGAGCTGTTGAGATGATGAAGGACAAGCAGCAATGCTTCCACTGGATAGCCTGAGACAACTGAAAGGTAACAACAATCAACAAAAGCAGCAGTGAAAGCAGTCATGGCAGAGACGTGGGAGAAGTCTAGGGAGGCTATGGACTCAAAGATGTTTTGGGAAACCATTCAGCTTCTCAGGAGGGGGAGGTGGGATTTTACTCAGGCTGTCTTCAGTTGGGGTGGGGAAGTGCTGAAAATAATGTTCAGTGGAGGAAGGAGCACTCTGATATGCTCTCTCACAAGGAATCCACTTTTTGTGGATCAGAGTCTGTCACCACAGCTGAAATCAGTACAATGGTCTGAGGCGTTGGTGGTAGAAAACTTGCAGGGGTGGACAGCAAACAGGGATGGTAGCCCCCCTTTTTAAAAAAAGTTGCACCAGAGGGATTGTTCCAACTACAGGCGGATCATTCTTCTCAGGAACCTGGGGAAAGCCTGTGTCAAGGTCCTGGGGAGGAGACTCTGCCTGATAGTTGAGACTAGGATTCAGGAAGAACAATGTGGATTCTGGCCTGGCCATGGAACAATGGACTTACTCTTCTTCTGCTTACAGCTGCGAGAAGGTTCATGGGAATATGGTAACAGTCTGCATGTGTTTTGTGGACTTGGAGAAGCCATACATTTGCTTGCCCCACCAAATGCTCTAAAAGGTATTGCAGAAATAGGGAATAATAAGGCTAATACTGTATGCTATTTGGCCCCTGTATGCATGCAGTAAGAGTGCTCACCATTCAGAACTGGTGTACAGGTTTCCCTTGATTAACATCGTTTTCTTACCATGCAACGAAGCCTCTGGAGTCAGTGATGTCCCCCGTGGGTTAGCAGAAACATTTAAAAATACTCTGCTTTTCTCATACAATGTAAAATGGGTATTTAAGCTTTAGCTGAAGTAAACAAATGTTTTGAGTGAATCTCATTTAGCTTTCTGGTTTGATGATGGCAATGTACTTTTTGCATTCAATGAACTTAGAATTAGAGTCCTTACCTCTCAAATTGCTAATCTAATTTTGGCGACAGAGGGATAATTAGGTTTAGTGTTCTGCATGTAATATAATGAGATACACATTTCTTCAGATTATCCCACTGCATCTCAACTGCCATTTTCTTTGAGCATTACAAAGACGTGAAAAGAACGATAAGTGTGTAACAAAGTTATATTTCTTATTGATATAGTCTATAATGTGTAATGTAAAAATTAATTTAATTCACCTGAAATCGTCAAATCATGATTTTTAAAGTATTTATTAAAGGGAATAAGCCTTAACAATTAACATAACACTTCACCTTCGATCTGTTTCCCTGGTTAACAGTGAAATTATTTTATTTTCGTGACCTTGTGTTTAATCAATATGTCACTAAAATTAACTGCTAGTTGGGAAGTTTTGGACAGGTAGGTTAACTAAAACTTAGCCTCGAAATGAGATGGGTCTATCCAGGTGGTTTTATTTATAACACATCGACCATCTGTGTAACTAAATTCTTTGTGGCAGCCCATTCCAGAATGGTAGACCTGCAGGCACCTATGAAGTGGCGGTATTGGAGAAGCAGGGACATCCTGTTCTGTGGATGCTCATCTGGCTCAGGAGTGCTGCAAGCTCGATGAGCCTGCAGGACCAGGAATGGCTGCTCCATGAACTGGCCAGCTGGGAGTGCGTGTGCGACCGGCAAAAGCATCCAGCCAAGGTAGCGTTACTCGGCTGTGAGGCAGCGATGCTCAGCAGCGAAGAGGCATGTCACAGAGACGTAGCCCAGCTGGTCCAAAAGCACAGCAAGCTGGCAGAACAGTGAGAGCAGGTATGAGTCCTTGGAGCAGGGGAAGTGCAGCCTGGAGAAGCTGTAGGAGCAGCTGGCAGAGTGGGAGCGGCTGTGTGAGGCCACCAGAGTTACTGAGCAGGGTGAACAGTGAAGTGGTTAGCAACAAGTCCCTACCAAGCCATGGAAAAAGACAGGCATCGTCAGAGCCTGCTGGCTGGCCAGTGCTCACTAACAGCCTGGCTTTGTCAGAGGTTCCCAGTTTCACAGCGCATCCACTATCTCTGGAGAAGGAGCACTGGTGGCTGCCACCAGTCCTTTGCAACTTGTTGGAAGATATGGCAGTGTATTGGTTGTGATGGTAGACCTCTGGGAGGGGGGCAGTGTAGTGCCGGTGAGACGGTTCTGCATAACAGAGCCCAGTAAGTGTGCTAAGCATGCTGGTAATTATTATAAATAGCCTCTGTGCGTGTCATTGTAAACATATGTGTTGTATTTCCTATTGTCTGGTGTGTCTTTGCCCATGTTATATGTCAACTCTGTCCGATCCTCACATGTCTTTAGCTGCTGTGTAAATTACCCACCATGTGCTGTTCAGTATCCAACCTTCTTTATTTCCTCATTATGTGTGGTTTGGTGGTTGTTTAATGCCTGTGTTAGTCCTTTTAAGGGCTTAATAATTTTAAGGGCTTAATTGTTTTCCTCTGAGTGAGCCTCCTCATCCACCAGGCCTCGGTCTATAAAATGTTACAGAATGTTTTTGTCTGCGGCAGACCATGCCATCATCATTTTGAAATACACCCAGACTCTCACCAACATGTGGTTTCAAAGTGGGTCATTTCCAATAAAGGAGGTCGATTCCCCTCTCTCTTGTTGAGCCAGGGCTTAGCCAGATAACTTGTCGGATTCAAGATGACACAGTTTTGATATCATCCTTTTTATGAGGAAAAACTACTTGAGCCTATTGAAATTTCAAAATTTTTCATCTAATGTAAAAATGTGCAGGTACTACAAATATAATCTTATAAATATTGAGATTAGAGTTTCTATGATGTGGGAAATGCAGGGGTTTCATTGGGGATCTTTCTATGGTTTAGTATTGTGAAGGAATACATGGTTAGTGCCAGGCGGAAATGAATATTTATGATTTTACATCCATTTGGTAACTTGTTGAAGTTATCTAATAGACAGCAATGCATGGTTTTATGTTTTTTATTTATTACTTTATTTTAACTGAAATAGAAAACCATTGTTTAGTTCATGATCCACTGGATAAACACAGATATAACAGACAGTTTTAGAGTCTAATGCTGAATGTTTATCGCTATCATTTTTTTAATACACTGTGATTGGTACAGTGAAATTTGAGAAGGAAACTTTTAATCTGCATTTTAGCCTAAAAAAAACCAAAACTGTAGCATGTCATTGAGTTTACATATTGAAGGTATTGAAATTACATGGACATGGGGGGTATTTTTTTATTATGTGGATTACTCGTTTAGCCGGATGTAATTTTTGACGATTTGGCATGATCTTGGATCTGTCAATTTTTCTAAACTCTTGCTGGATGTGTTGTTATAGCAGCACATCCAAATTCTCAAATCTCCTCGGAGCAGGTTTGTTTTACGTAAACAAGGATTAGCTCACATACTTCATCAGTGTCCATGCATGGAAATCTGTTCAGTCATGGCCTTGCCATTCATGGATAAGCAACCAATTGCAATCGGTGCACAAATAATAAAAAGGGAATTTTAAATTGAGAGGGTTTCGCGTGATCGGCAAGATCCTTTATTGTTGCCGGATGATATTCTTTTCAAAAGATGAGAGATGAAATATTATGTCTTAAAGATTTAGTAGCTCCGTATAGTATAAGTCCAACTAGGTGAAGTCGGGCTCTCACTGCCACACAGACAATGAGCATTGCCTTGCGATATTTTGCAAATGGCACTTTTTTGTAGCTCCATGAAGCTGGCCCCCCTTCAATTGGCACAAATGAAAAATTCCAGGGTATTTGGTTAGTGCTGATTAGTGCCCCAAAAATTAAGATTTGTGCTGCTTTCGTTTTAAAGATAATAGGTATAATTTTTCCAGATGATTACGTAACCTAGCCCATCTACAAAGGCATTTGGACGTGAAACTGGGCTCATTCATTAGTGCTGCCTTTGTGCTCGTTTGTGCCACAAAAATCTGTGTTCTCTTTTATTTTATGAGATATTTAAGGTTTTTTAAGGGTCAAAAGTTCAACCAGTCCCCCTACAAAGGCATGAAGCCAAGCTCGTTCGTTAATCGTAGTTCTATCTTTTACAGTTTTTGAGATATTACTGATTATTTATACAGGTTACCAAAAGTTCATCCAGCACCCCTAAAATAGCGTTCAGACGTAAGACTGGGCTGGTTCATTTGCGCCACAAAAATCATTTGTCTGCTTTTATTTAAAAGATATTACAATATTAATATTCAGCTCATTCTCATATATTTTGTACCTGATGGAACACCTTTGCTCTCTTGAAAACCCACATACACTGATATTTCTTTTTGAACCAGATAGCTTCATTGATTGTATAAGTCCAAGCACCAGGGCCTTTACAAAAAACTTTTAGTATCTCAAAAACTATAAAAGACAGGTCAGATTTCTGCGGCACAAATGAGCACAAACGCAGCACTAACGAATGAGGCCGAACGCCTTTGTAGGGGGGGTGGGATACGTAATCGTCTGGAAAAGATAATAGCTATTATCTTTAAGAACATAAGAACTATACAAACGAGAGGAGGCCATTCGGCCAATCAAGCTCGCTTGGGGAGAACTTCACTAGTAGCTCAGAGTTGTTAAAATCTTATCTAACTCTGATTTAAAGGAACCCATGGATTCATTTTGCACTACGTTGTCAGGAAGACCATTCCATACTCTGACTACGCGCTGAGTAAAGAAGTGCTTCCTTAAATCCAGTT
>JAODJX010000099.1:26775-38382 GCA_026776945.1 Isichthys henryi | reverse complement strand
ACGCGGAGACAACATATCGTGCTAAACATGGAAGACTGACTTCCCCCTTTTATTATTTTCGCGCCCATATATACAAAAAGTACCGGCTCCTAACAACAAGAACTCTATTGCTCCGCTCCCAAAGCGTCATATAGTTCCCTTATCTTTAGGTACTATATAAAAGGATCAATACTAAAATAAACATGAAATTATAAAGTAATTAATCCTAATGAAAATAAATATCATCTTACAGTAATAAGATACTCCCCAACACTGCTCGCATTCAGTATGATTAAATCTAAAGCTGTGAATCATGACCTCCCAGTAAGAGCAAACTTCAGAGCATACGTGTTCCACAAATTATAATATACATATAATAGTCAACAATAATGTTGAAAACCAAGGACAGATTTAGAAGGCAATAATTGCACATAATTCATCTGTCAGTTTCATACGAGAATCAATATTGTTTAAAGCCAATTATAGTTTTGAAAGGGACTTACGTGTCCCTCACATGCTCTTCAGGTAGTATAATGTGTCAGCTTATCTGGATGCGATAGCATGTTCTTGTCAGTGTGCGGTGCAAAGCCAGTGCGCCACCTGGAGGGGACTTTGGCTGACTTCATGATGAACTCCAGGTCGCTGCAATTCTGATTAAAGAAGTAGGTCTGTTTTACGGGGACAGATGGAAACGGAGATAGCTGTATAAAGCCAGAAGACTGTACAGTGCTGAATTATGGTACAGCTATAACCGCTGCTGGTCGCTCGTTATAGCAGATGGAGGCTATATGGGGGGGTGTTAGTGGAAATTGCAGTAAGGTTCTGCCAAGTGGATCAAGACTGCAATTCTGGTGCAGGAAGGAATCAGTAGTGAGAGAAAGGGTTTTGCAGGGACCTATTATTGGATGTTATAAAACAGAGATTTGGTTTTTTAATTATTCGTATTTCCATTGCTCTTGAAAGACAGCTAATTTGGTTCTCACCTGAAGGAAAGTGGAGCGGGTTAATGAAATATGGAAAAACCTGAACATGCAAGCCAGCAAGTGAAACCAGTGTGCACTTATTTATATTTAAGCTTTCAAACACTGTTAAGAAAGTAATACAACAGACTACAGAGGGACACTGAAAACAACCACAGGACACAGGAAAATTATTAGCTGTAGAAAAAATCAGCATGGGGTCAGGCTAATTGTTCTTTAAATGATGTAGCAAAAGATGGACTCTGGAAATTACAGACTGTCTTTGATTAGTTAATCTATTCTCATATTCTTAGGTGGCCATATTCCTTACAGGTAGCATGAAGATTCTCAGTATGGAAAAGCCAAATAGTATAGCTGTTTGAAATAATCAGCATATCCAGAGACATCTCCAGAGGTAATAATTTCTGAAAATCTGTACCTCAGTTTTTATGTGGGTAATCAGTCATGGAGAAATAAAGGTGTTTCTGTTTTTCTTATGAGTACCAAATTGTTGATGATGGCTTGTGGATCATGGTGGCCAATTTAAAGATCAACAACAAAAGTTGTTCTGATTGTAATGAGTGTAATCACAATAAAAATAGCTAGATGGCACTTTTTGTGAGTGACATATATGATGATTATTTAGAAATAAATGTTAGGTTACTATTTATATATTTAGCTTTACTTCCTGAGAATATCTTATTGCTGAATTACATATTGATTTGGAGAATTATTATTATTATAAAGGAGTGTCGGTCAGCAGGGGTAACAAATACTTCATGGGCATGGACATTTACAGTCACAGGCAAGATTATTATTCTTAATAATAATAATTACAATAATAATTCCCACTGTAATTATAACTATTCTGTTTTTTTTTCGGGAGCACAAAGCAACACCGTTAAGATATTCAATATTTTTTTCTGAATAGAACAAAATCAATAAGTCTAATAATAATTAAATCAAGTAGAATAAAAGGAAGAAAGTGAAAAAGTCGTATGAGGCTTTTCCAGCCCTCCCCTCTTCCTTCGCCCGGCTGGCCTCCCGGCCTCCCTCCCTCCCTGTTCCTGGGAGAATGCCAGTGGTTTGCTGACAGAATTTATACGGGCTCAGCAGAGAGGAGGCCAGGATTTGTGAAGGAGGCCCGCTCCGCTTCGACTCGGTTCGGCTAAGGTACAATGCGTGTCCCGAGAGAGATCGGTGACATGGGAGATTGGATGAGCGACAATCGATGTGAGAACGACAAGGCGTGAAAGAGAAGAAATTGACGGGGAGATCCATTTCGGGGCACAGTTGATTTAACACAGCCGCCATTTTGTTGTCACTTCATGTTTTTTTCCCTTTTTCAAAATGTAAAATTTTATTGCTCGAAAGCTAATTTATCAAGGAAATCGCCACCGGTCTGTGCTACTTTAATTGTATTTAATTGTTGACTTTCCGAAAGTGGACAGCTCTTGAACTTCCACCATCACAGCACAGTGCCTATATATATGATAGAAGGAAGGGTAGCTAGCTAGCTTGATTTATTTAAAAAAGATGTAACTACTTAAACGCCTGACAAGAGAGATGGCATAGATACAGCTTGCACTAGTACACCAAAGCTCACATGTTGCAGCATTGCCGGTTAGACGTGAGATGCTGTCATTGTGTATTATACTGGCACTCGGATTAAGAAATAAACATTATCTCAGCGCTCTGAATGAACTGTTGGAACAGAGGACAGCTGCGAGGAAACCACTTACAGTATCGACCTACCTTCGGGGGGAGAAGAATCAACAATCATCTGGTTGATCGGACGACATTTCTACGGATGACTGGTGCAAACATTTAGCGCGTATTATTTTCTAATTTCTGATCTGTGTGGTGGTGGTCAGGGGATACATTTCCCCTGTCACAATGTCTACTGGGACGTGAGCGCTGCATGGCCGAATCCTTAGTTGGTCACCTACAAGTACCATTTTTAAAATTTTTATCATTAAAAACCTTTTACCTCGATGACACACTGAGGTGTTTGCATTATGCCAAGGATGAGGACCCTTCGGCAAAGCGTTATTCATACCTACCAGTTCTGATGGACACGTCGGTTTATTTTTGTCAGTCGCATCATTTAGGATGTTTGTCTAATCTCTCTGAAGAAACCTTTTTGGCATTATTTGGACAAAACGGCAGTTGCAGCAAACACGACTACTATGTTGATGCGCAGTAACGGGATTTCACTCAAAACGATGTGAGCATTGAATTTTATTTATTTTTTGGGACTCCTCAAGGTGAGCAAAACCTTACTTCGTCATTATGAATGTAACGGTTCAATTGTTTTTAAAGTCTCCGTGAATGCTGCTTTGCTTACAGAACTATAGTCAGCGTCTTTTTTGGAAAGCGAAGTAATTTAACGAATATTACTAGTCAGGTCGATGGCTGGGTAATCTACCACCTTCCACAAATCAATCTGCGCAGTTAGCTGCACTGTATCCTGCTGATTCTAGACCGTATCAAAAATAAATGGTGTAATGACGATCATGCTCCCCTGTTATTTAATTTTATGGTTATATAGATATATTGGGTTGGCTATAGAAACAGTTCATATGTGACATATGGCATGCAGTTCATAGACTGCCTTGCATTTTCCCCGCTGTGGTTGACCCCCGGGGTGCGACAGCGCGCGCATTTGGGGCGCCCCGCAGCACTGCACGGGGACGCCGACGATGACGCTGTCGGTAAAAGCGCTGCGCGCATTCCTCACCTGCGAGTCGCAGAGGTGGTCACGTGGCCGCGGGTGCGCGCGCTGCCGGCGACGGAATGCGGGGGAGCTTTAAGTCCTAGTATCCGTGTAACATCGCACCCATATCTCATGTGCATCATTCACAAATGGCTAACGGGGGTCGTATAATATCCAGTTATTGATAATGATTTCTCTTAGGAGTTATTAATTACGTCAACAAGATTTAGTCGTAATTATTATTATTATTATTATAATATTAATAATAAGCAGCAGTAGTGGTGGTCTTAATATTTGTATTAATGATACATTTAAACATTTTTACTCAGTTCGATTATACTTATTTAGACGATCATGTCAGTAGCGTGCCCTCTTTCCGCTGTCATCCTCATTTAACCTTTTTTCAGTCTGGTTCATTGGATGCTTTTTCAGCACTTGTTATGGAAGTGTTCTGTGAAACAAGGCTTTCAATTTAAATTGATTTTTAATTCATTTAGATTTTATCTAGGGGTTTTGGGGTATGAAATATGTTAATTTTATTTCTTTATCTTTATTCGTAAAGAAGCTAACTGAGTGATTGACTAACTGAAAGTATGTAATTGATTGACAGCACTTTTCAACCCAGTCTTTGGCACCCCCCCCCCCCCCCCGATTTAATTCTAAATCGCCCATTGTATGTCTGTGTGCCCTCTAGTGGCCTGGCATCCTGGGCGCACTTCAGCCTTGTGCCCTTTGCTCCTGGGATCCATTAGAAACCCCAGTTTCCCTGATGAGCATCAGTGGTTATAGGGTGATACAGCTGTACTGTATGTGCTCAGATTTAGAACTGGAATGTAAATGGCCACAAACGGGACTTGCTGGCTCCTTCTGTGAAGTGCTATTGTTCAAAGGTTTATGATTATATGAGTCTTTCAGCTTTCTCCCCATGTTGTCGTGGGGTTTCCTCCGGGTACTCCTGTTTCCCCTCACGGTCCAAAAACATGCTGAGGCTAATTGGAGTTGCTAAATTGCCCGTAGGAATGCATGTGTGAGCGCATTGTGTGTGTGTGTGTGTGTGTGTGTGTGTGTGTGTGTGCGCACCCTGCTATGGGCTGGTCCCCCATCCTGGGTTGTTCCCTGCCTCATGCCTATTGCTTCCGGGATAGGCTCCGGACCCCCCGCGACCCAGTAGGATAAGGGGTTTGGAAAATGGATGGATGGAGTCTTTCAGCTGTAAGATAGTTTGTCTGTCAGTCTGCCTGCTGACGCATGGTTTGCATTCGGTACTTTCATCAACCTTTGGTCCTTTAATGACTTGTCCCAGCAGGAGAACAAGTCACCGTCTGTCACACTGCCAGTTCAGTCCCAACAGGATTTTTTTTGTGATTGTTACAGCCAAAAGTGCTTGATTTTGCAGCAACTTTTCTCAAAATTTGCAGCACAGCTTGTGGAGTTTCTGTGAATGCGAATAAAAAACAAAAAATTCCAAAAGTCTTGTATTTTGTTTGGTTACTTATGATTAAGTTTAGGGCTGGGTAAGAGTTAAGATTGGGGCTAGGGTTATGCCCATAGAACTTAATGGAGAGTACACATAAAAATATAGATTCTTAATCTGTGTGTGTGTGTGTGTGTGTGTGTGTGTGTGTGTTTGCCCTGTGATGGTCTGGCTTGTTCTGCAGTTTCCCCTTAATACTGTATTGGATAAGCTGAAAGATAAATGTATAATTTGTAGGATATTTATGAGAATGGAGCCTCATTTTTTGCTGGGGATGATTTCCTATAATGCGATACGCATCCTAATTGCGATTATTGTAAGAGATTTTCACACTTGAGGCAAATTTGGTTGCTTGGTGCTATTTTTCAATATGTAAAGCAACATCTTTCCTTTGACGTGCAATGAAAGCAGTGGAGCTTTAGAAGGGTGTGCTTTGGTGAAAAGGAGGATAAAGGGAGCATTTCCATCTTGACAGCGATGTACCTGGAGAGTGAGGGAAGAAACATTGAAATGCAATCTTATGAAATGCAGCGACTCAACCACAATGTCTGCGTGACCTCACTGCAGCTTCACTGTAAGGCAGAGCCAACAAAAAGCTTGTATCTCTCTGAAGGTAGAAGAGGACTGTCCTCATCTTCTTTAAGCATTAAGCACTCCCTTCTGGCTTGTGTATTTTTAGCCTCCACTTCAGTCTGACCTACCACAACAGCTAATATTTTTATCCAGCAGCAAATTGGAGGAAATGGTATAAATGTGCTCATAATAACACTAAGTGTGGTGGGAATGAAATGAATGGAATAAGTGAATGAGTTTGATGGAAGAATGAGATGGAAAGAGCATATGTGAAAGAGAGTGGAGTTGGGGGCCAAATATGCATTCAATTTTATGGAACACAGTTCCTCTAGTCTTACTGTTCTGCCTGGAGTCCAAAGAAGTGGGGAGGCAGGGAGCGGATGGGGAGAGGAGGGGCAGTGGAGGTGGAGCAAGCGAAGGAATAGCAGGCAGTAGTACATGTGAGGGAGATGAGTGGTGAGGGCTGGGAGATAGCAGAGAGAGTCACATCCTTCCAATTAAGGCCTCATGAGTGCCAAGGTGTCAGCCACTGGGGGGCACATATGACATGTGTATCAGGGAAGCTTCATCTGAGTCCTGACAGGCGAAGAGGACATTGCTAAACAGGGGCACATGTGAAGCCATTTCGGGGGGAGAGCACAGGGGTGGCCAGTATCCCCCTCAGTGCCGCCCAAAGGGATTTACTTACCGACTGACTGAGTCCTTTGCAAAACTCAACTAAAACTCATTATTAAGAAGGGGAATCTGAATTTTTGATTCAAGCGCAGTTAAAGGGGCCCTGTTATGCTTTTCTGGTTTTTTCCTTTCTTTTAGTTTGTTATATAGCTTTATGTGCATGTAAATGGTCTGCAAGTTCTTAAGGACCAAAGTACATGCCAAATGGAATAACTCCCACCACAGAAACACCTCTCCTCTAATCTGCATGATACACGCTGTTGGAATTCCAACCCTTACTTCCATGGCATGGTGAGGTCACCATGTAACACAATACTTATTGGCTGCCTACTTGCAAGGATCTGTCTGCCGGCTGCATGATAAAGACAGAACATGTAGGACAAGTTTACCAATCAGGGCACACTGGGCACATCGGGGGTGGGGCTTAAAACTCTAAAAGAACGTTTCAGACAGAATGAATAGAAATGTCCAGTATGAGAAAATGAATGTGTTTTAGGAACAATGAAGCATGTAAACCTATTCTAGTAGGCCCCAAAATAGAAATGTGAACAGTGAAAATGAGCATAATAGGGCCCCTTTAATTACGTGAAAGCTTGTTTTCCTTTTTGTATTTCATGAGTTTTGAGATGCCCTGTGCTGTACAAGTTACATTATGGGATGGCTATCAAATGTTTTTTTTTTTTTTATGTACAAGGTATTTTAGCGCAGGTAGTGACCTAAAATCCTAAACCTCAATTCGATACTGAAAATATTTTTTTGTAGGTTTTGGTAACTTCTTCAGCACAGCTTGCTTTCAGATACATACATTATATACTAGTCTTGACTTTTGATTATGCCCTGTTTAAATTTTATACTACGTAATTAAGTTTTTTTTTTTATTATTAAACATTTGGTTTGTGATCCTTTCACCTTGTGACCAGCATGAAAGGCATCAGCGGTGGTAATCTCAGCTCACTTCCTCATCCATGATGCATACAGTTCTTGGATTAAGGGAGGCTGCAGTCAATGACCAGAACAGATGATGTCCTGTATTATCTTTTTAGATCAGGCCATTACTATGTTGAGCCAGATAGTAAGAGAGGCTGTGAGGATGGTCTCAGCTACTGTGCTGTATGACAGAACTAGTATAGGTTTGGCAAGACTGAATTTCCTGTGCTGCCGCAGGAAGATCAGTTTTTGCTGCCTTTTCAGGATGATGTTTGAAAGATATCCATCCCATTTTATGGTTTTGTTAACAAACTGAATGACTTTGAAACAAGGTTTGAAACAGCCGATTTCTCACAACATCAAGAAATGGCTCCAAATGTATTATCTATACCTGACTGTCCAAAAATCACCATGGCCCAGCATCTTGTACAGAGACTATTTTCGTGTGACTTCCCAAGGAAGGCCTCTGGCTTGGTTGGTATTAGGCCTCTGGCTTGGACAGTTCCTCCTGAAATCATGCAGTGAAGAGATGGCAGAGGTCTGATGCTCCATCTACCAGAAATCTTTGGACACACATGCTGTTCTTTCCTCCTGGAAAAACTCCATTATTATTCTTGTTATTAAAAAAGCACACTGTAAGGAAAATAACTGCTATTGATGCTTTGACTTCAGTAGTTATGAAGTGTTTTGAGAAAATTATGAACCTATTGAAAAAAGAAATGAAATGTTCACCCCTTTCAGTTTGCTTACAGATGTAATAACTGATGATGCCATCACAGCCATGGTACATTTTATATCTAATTATAATTTACATCTTGGGATATGTAAGTTTTTCAAAGTGTCCAAAATCAAGTCATCTGTATTTGTATAGCACATTTAACTGACAGCAGGTGTCAACCAAAGTGCTGCACAATTAACTAAGCTAAGACACACATTTAAACAATTAAATGTGACACTTTACTTGACGGGGCATAAATATTTAATAATAAATCAGTTAGTATTGAACTACAACTTATGAACAAATCATGAATGAATATAGTTTGTACTTGAGATCAAAGATGCGTCACGACATCAGTATTTCACTTATTTGTTACTTGTTCTTTCAGCAATTCCTTACTAGTTCCCTAAGTGGTTTACAATGGTTTACAGTATTAAGAGATATAGTAACAAAATTAATATAGTGATTGCTTGGGATGAAAGATGCATCATTATTCATTAATGATGAATTAATGTGAGATCAGTATTTAACGTGCTATGCATGACTTGTTCCTACAGCCACCCATTCAGTTGGCTGAGCAAATCTGGGTCTTTACTTTAGCTTGTTGAGTTTTTAATTTTATAATTTGGCTGGTTGTAGACCTCTCCACAAAGAGATGTGATTGTTAGAAAAAACATATTCTTGAACTCTGTTGTATATTGCCTTTTGGTATCTTTGCTCCCTTTCTCTGTGTTTTTCACCAATTTCTATAAATCCCAGCTATCACTTCTAAAGGCTTCCTCCTTCTCATTAAGCATGCGTCTGAAGTTTGCTCCGGTGGATGTTGAGGTGACTCATGTTATGCAATCAAGGGTAGAGCTGCACTTCTCGTGAATCCTGGTTCAAGATCCAGGCACTTAGTTTGTGGAGCTGAGTTTCCTTGTTGAAATTCACTAGGACTGTTTCTCTGTCACAAAGATGGCTGACCTATACCTTTCATCTCTCCAGTATGAATGACAGTGGAAGAAGACTGTTCCTTTGGAAGACATGTGTCTCCAGTGAAGGAGGATTGCTGCTTCATCACTGATCATCACCTCCAGCCTCCCAATCGTTTGTTCCCCAGTGTTCCTTAGAACGCGTAAACGTTCAAAACCCTTTATAAGTTTTCCCCTCAAATCATTGATGGATCAGAGGACTCAGGGGGGGCCTGAAGCTGTGCCCCCCCTCCCACTTACAGCTCCTTCAGGAGTGGGAGAGGAAGGAGAACTGTGTGGGAAGATGGAGGTGGAGAAGCAAGAGGAAGAAAAAGGGACGGCCCTGCCAGATGCCAACAAATCGAGGAGTGGCCCCAACGACCAGAAACCCCTACAGCCTCAGTTCTCTGTTAAGGAGACCACCCTTTCAGAAGGGGGGGTCCGGCTCAAAATTGGGCTTCAAGCCAAACGCACAAAGAAACCTCCCAAGATCTTGGAGAACTATGTATGTAGACCGGCCATCAGGACGTGTGTGAGGCCTGGTCCTGGGCGCGGAGGTGGGGGCGGGGTCAGTGGTGGGCGGGGTGGCAGTGTCGGAATGGGCATCAAGCACGCATACAGCCCTCTGCAGAACCTCACCTACAGCCCAAGTACCAGCCAGCCTCCCCTTCCTTCCTCATCTCTCTCTGCCGCCACCCCTGCTCCTCCTCCTCTTGCTCCACCTGCTACCCCACCAACCCCAGTCCATGGGGAGGCTCCAGGAAAAAGGGTAAGTTGAAAGAAGCACCTTGATGCATTGTCACAGATTCTGCCTGACTGTCGTGTTTTTAGACGCAACCTAATATCTAGCCTTCTGGGGTCAGTCGGTGAAAAGCAGATCACTTTTAATGTGTTGTGTTTTTTAATTTAGTTATTTGGAATAGATACTGCCAGTTTATGTCTACATATTTTAAAACTACTAATTGCATAGACAATCAATGATTCAGACTCCGATGAAAGATACCAAGAGAAACCATTGTATCTGGAATAGAGTTAATGGGAATTATTCCTGAATCTGGTGAGGACCAGCTGACTGAGCCTCCCAGGGAACGCCTCAGCCAGTGTAGTTGATAGAAAGGTATTGACTGTAGTTGGTCTTACCTCCACACACAGTTAGGTCTTCATTGAGTGTCTCCTACTCTGGAGTTGCCAGTGGTGAAGGACCTCAGGCAGGTGTTGGGGGGGGGGAGGGGGCTGTGCATGCCCTGCCCCAGGCTGTGGGTGTACAGAGTCGCCTTTGCTCATTGTGTGTGGAGTGGAGCTCTTCGTGTTTTGCATGCGTTTGCCCTGGCTGCTCCATGTGTTTCTCTGGTGCTCAGATTTGCTGTGGGTATACTCTGGTTCTACCTGGGCTTTTTCCAGGTATTCACAGATACTTCCTAGTGCTTGCCAGTTTTCCCTGGGTACTCCCTGGATTTCCTGAGGTGATATCCATTTTCTCCTGGGTAGATCTGAATAATTTGGGAAAATATTGAATCACAATTCTTCTGACAGATATTGCGATTGCAATTTGATTTGTGTTTTTTTTTTTTACAGTCAGTAATCAGTGTCTAATATATTTAGAACATATGACACAGCATTATCACATGAGATTCCATCAAAATAGCAACTGGTCTATATTTTAATGCAAGGATGACTTCAACATGTGAATTGCTTCCAGAATGTTTTTCTACATTTTTTTTAACCCTTGTTTACATACCTTGAGTCTTAAATGATCCGGAATATATATATTTAAAGAGCAAGTAACAAGTAGCCATAACTATGCAGACTTTTATTGAATGCCTGATTCCTGAACACTACGAAATTTTTCTAAAACAAACTGAACTTGTTGCATTGTCATCGTGTCATATGATTCAGTGTGGAGACTGTTCCCAGATCATGCCACCACATACACTTCATCCGCAACAATTTACTGTAAATTTGTGGTAAAATAGCTTAAAATTGTTTTATGGTAATTTATTTGCTAACAAGATGCCAGGACTGGCGACCTGAACATGATAAAGTGATTTATTATTCCATACGCATTTTAAGTGCTGCATCTGCAGACAGTGCTGGACCTCATTTTTACCCTTAATGAAGTGTTTCCTAAAAGGGTTAAATTACCAGAGAACAATCAAACATAAACATCTATCACATAAGCCATGACTGTGTTATGGTAAATAAAGTACAGTAATACTAATAAAAGTAAAACAATTCCAGTAAGAAAAAAACTAAATTCTGTATCTAATAATTATAGAGTGATTATTATGACAGAATTCTGTGGTTGTGTAAAATATATTTGCGTACTTGTAATTCAGTTTCGTACACCTGAACAGAGATTTGTGCATTTGTATTTTAGTTTTGTGTATTCGTGAAGAAATATACTTGTACAGTGGAAACTGCTTATAGTCTACTGCTTATGGATCAACCTGCTTGGGACACAATCATTCCTGTACTATCCATTCATTTTCCAAACTGCTTATCCTACTGGGTTGCGGGGGGTCCGGAACCTATCCCGGAAGCAATGGGCACGAGGCTGGGAACAACCCAGGATGGGGGACCAGCCCATCGCAGGGCACACTCACACACCATTCACTCACGCATGCACACCTATG
>JAODJX010000099.1:9872-25063 GCA_026776945.1 Isichthys henryi | reverse complement strand
CGCCCGAGACACCGCCAGAGAGAGCGACAGAGAGCGACCGAGACAGCGAGCCAGAGAGCGAGAGCGGGGGGGGGGAATAATCTGTCAGATGTTACTGTTTTTATGATTAAATGAGTTTTGGAGAGGATTTGCTGACAAGTTCTGTTGATAATAATGTACAGCCCTGTGTTTACATCCTCATTAGTATGCAGCACTAAGGCACCTCCCAATGTCACTAAATGAAGATATTGATTTCAAGATTATCACACACCCAGAAATTAATCCAAGCGGAAATTAAATTGTTCCTTCTCTTGCTGTTGTTTTCTTCTTTTGCTAATCTCACTTCACTGTCTGCCCCCTGTGTTAAGCCCCCTCACCCCATATACCTGCTGTGTTTGCCTCCCACCTCCATCTACCATGCACCCTCTTTTATTTTGAACCATCTTTCAGATTAGACTGCCTGACTAATCTAAATGATGACAATTTAATCTGTATTTTAATTAAAAAAGCAGGTCAATGAGGGGGCAGGGCAAGTGGGGGTAGAGGACATGGGATTGGCTATCTTTATATACTGTATAACTATTTGGACAACTCATGTAAACAGATTTTAAAAGAGCTCAGCTATTGGAAGAACTCAGAGGGGAAAAAAACAGGATTTAGCATCAGGGGAAATTTTATAAATAAGCATGACTAATCTGTCAGGAAATGCTGTAGCTCCATGTGAGTCTCAGTCACTTCATTTTGGGTCACAAAGATGCTGTCATTTGTTTGTTACTCATTAACATGCATAGCAGTAGCGGTGCCATTGGTGAGTTAATCTGTCAATGATTTTCTGGTTACTTGAGGGGGGACAAGTAACTTAGTAACTCAGTTACTACTCAAGTACAGATCATGAGCAAATATATTAATTGCATGAAATGCATAAACCATTGTGACCGAATAATGACGAACAAACATTGGATCAGTATACAACTCTTAGTTTCTGGTTAATTAATTCATTAAGTAAGAGTGTACAACTGCATTATTTGTATCCCCTCAAGTGTCAGAAAAAGTATTAAAAAATACTCAAAGGCTTCTTTAACATAAATGATACCTACTGCCTTTTGAAACCAGAAAGTTTCTCTTCCTTAACTAATAAAAAGTGATGACAGAATGTCAGAATGTATATGAGTAAAAAGGTTCATTTCTAAGATTAGATAAATGCCATTGAAACTTAAGATGGTCACTCAACCTTAATTGCTGTTGCAACAGTAAGAATGTATGTTTAGAATTGGGTGCATTTCATTTTATATGGTGGTAAACCGTTTGGGGGGTTTGCATCACTGGCTGAGTTAGACTCGATGCTGAGCTGCCCGGACCTCCTCCTTGCATCACCCCCCCGGATGCTGTGCGAGCAGGGAGAGAAATATCCAGAGCTGTGAAGCTACTCTCGTGGAAAATAAGGGTGCTGTGGAGCAGTGACCAGACAACACTACTTCCTTACTACCGTGCTCCTGTGAGTGAGGAACCTCTCTAGTGTCAGTCTCCTTGCCAGTCCTGTGAGCTTCTCTTTGCTCTGACTCACTTTGTTCCAGCTTTTTATTTTACTGTGATGACTTTTGATTAATACATTGCTGTGACATCCTTGAAAAAGTTATAGATTTTTTATTTTTATTTTTTAAAAAAAGACACCCTCCTCCATCTTAGTTCCCCTGAAAATAAGATTGTACCACCCAAAGCAAAGATCAAACAAAGTATTTCAGAGCAACTCTCACCATGTGTGGCTTCAGGGCACTGATGGTAGGCGAACAGACCTACACCATCTGCTGATGTTCCTGTCAAAGTCTTTCTGCTGTGACACTTTATGTTGCCACTTCATTCCCGAGACTGTTTTTTCATATTTCTTTAGTTGCTTAGGTGACGCTAAACTGCAATTTTTATCTATTTTAAGGAGGGGGCATTGTGGTTGAACTACTGTTATGTTCCTTCATGTTAAAGAAGGGCCCCTCCTTGGATGTGAACCAGCAACGTTTGGGTTGCAAATTCACGCCTCTAAACAGTACAGCACTTAAAAGAAGACCCTCCGGGATGTACAGATGTTTGCTGAGACAGTCTTTGATATACAGGTAGCTCAATTTCTAAATCAAAAAGTCAGCTCTTCAGTCATATCCACAGATGCTTCTCTCACTGTCTCTGGCTGAGGGGCCCTGTCTGCTTCTGCTGTGTGGTTCTTCTTTACCGCGGTAACACCCTTCTTATTATGCCGGACATCAAGGTTATTATTGAATATAGTGTATTCATGGACAGCGTGCCAAAATTGCATAATATATCTGGATTAAGTGAGACATCCTGAGGGTCCTGATGGACAGACGGTTACTTACTGATGGGTCCTCTTCACTCAACTAGCCATCTAATCCCTGCACATTTCTGGATAAATCTTTTGGAGTCATTCAGTGCAGAGACAACAGAATGAAAATTGTAAAAATTAGCTTTGCTTTCATAGTATCTTTATTTTTACCTGCTGTATTTGTGTCAGCCAGTATTTTTTTAACTGGACAGAAAATGTCAGTCGTCAAATCCTGTCTTCGTGGAGAACTTACTTGCCTCTATTATCTCAAAACACAAACCTTGTTATTTTTAGACAGGCTGTTGCCTGCACCCATAGCAACATAGCCTGCAAGTGCTGAGCTGCATTCCCTGTTAGAGAACAGCTTATTGCTGAGCCTGGCAAGTGAAGCCATTTTATGGTATGCTGAGTGCTGCTGTTTCATTTTTTTTCATGTCTTTAAATTGGGAAGGTCGTTTATTATTATTTAATTGCTTAGCCAGCTCTAATTCCTCACAAATGTATCTTCTACTGTAGAAATTCAGGTTAAGTATTTTGCTCATGGGCAGAACGGCCCCTTTTGGGATTTGAACCAGCAACCTTCTTCTTGCAAACCCAGTCTATAATCACACGTTGGGAGCTGGATTTTTACATAATTAAAGGGTGGCTTATTTTTCTGCTTCTGTGAGAGTTGCTGGGGATGAAGAGGACAGGGACAATGTCGGGGAACTTCCCAAGGAATCACCACTGCAGTGGGGGGTAGGAAATCTCTGTCCTGAGTTTGCAGGAAGTGGGCAAGAATGGAATGAGCGCATGATGGAAAAGCCAGGAAAGGGGAGTTTGTTCATGAGAAAAAATAAACTCTGGCATGGCAACATGACTTAATTCAGGACAGCCGCTACAGGGCTGGTCGAGGTTATTGGGTTTCAGAAAGTAAAATTGCAACTGATTAATGTGCTTGCTGAGCGAGGGACAGGCTGAATGGGCACGAAGACCCTGATGAGCAGGATACCCTTCCTGAGATGGTCACATCCCCCCCATGTCAGAGCTGGCACCTGCATGTGTTGCAGCCCCAGCTCCCATGTATGTGGTAACCTGCCCCTGCCAGCCCCTTTCTCACCAGATGGGGGCAGCGAGCCGATGGCTACTCGCATGCAGAACAGAGTGTCCGGTAGGCTTGCACACCTCCTCATCTGACAGATCACCTCTCCACAAGGAGTTTAATTATGTATGAGGCACTAGCGGCGCTAACGAGGAAATGAGAGGGAGTGTCGAGGGAGAGGGGGAGGAGGGAGAGGAGCAGAGCCCAGGAAGGAGTGAGACGGGGGCAAGGAGAGAAATGGTGTGAAGTGAAATTACATTTCCTGACAGCCCTGTAAATTGAGCTTGGTCTTGCTTGGATTTTCTCAGTCATTGCAGGATAAGTGCTGTGAGGTTCAATGCCTGACTGTCTGACCCGACAGGGGCTACAGTGTTTATCACTGGCAGCATCTGAGACAGTCTGAGGCACCAAAGCAAAAAAAAAAATCTTCATATGACGCGCTAATACGAAGGGAGGGCTGCACATTAAAGGCAGCAGTCTGGGCATGGTCAAGGTGATTTTATTAAAGCCCAGTAATGACACCGGCATGTTATAGTTACATCCATCCATCTTCCAGAACTGGTTATACTGTACAGCATCGCTGAGAATGCACCTTGTATTAAATCTACCATCAGTAATTATGTACAGGTAAACTAATATTTAAATATTTCTTTAATCTTAAATTTATAGGAATTGATTCTTTAGAATTTTACTTATAATGGAACATTTAGTTATGTTTTTAATGGATTAGTTTGTGTTGGTTCACACATATATGCTTCTCCAAACATACTGTTCAGGAAATACCATGCGGCAAACAGAGACATAAGCACAAAGTTGTCTGTATGGTTTGGGTATTCTTTCTGTGCCTGAGCCAAGTCTCTTGGTCCTCTTCTCTTTCCGTTTCCCTTCTCTCCTGGGCTGGGGACTGCAATTAAGCATGAATGGTCTTTGATGTTGTCCCCTTGGCAACAGTCACCATGACAAGGCTGGAATCTTAAAAAAAAAAAAAAGTAGACTTACAGGCTGACATGCAGTTTATGCACTGTACACGCACTGCTTCACATTAAGCAGGCAAAGCGAACTGGCACTGTATTAGGTAATACTTTCCCTGGCTTAGCATCACAGTACCAATGTAGCATTCACGTCACGAACACACAAGCCCCCACTACAAATATTAACTCCGGAAATCGATTCTGCAAGCAGGCGCAACGATATGTAATCATATTAAACACCCACCAAGACACATTCAGTGTGAAAAAAACTGTTACCCTAACAGTTCAGCAATGAGACAGTAGTTACTATAAGGCAGAGATTGTGATGAACACATTCTGTCTATTCAACAGTTCACAATAATTGCCATTTACTAATGTTTAGAGCAGGTGGTAAAGGTTGAGCTAAAAATATAAATGAGTATGTTTAACCCATTCAGCCGCAATGGTAATGGGACCCGTGAGGAGCCTCATCCCTGTAACACCACTGAACCCTCTCACCCCCTCAGCTCTTCCTCATTGACAATGGAGCGGACGACTGGCGGATCGCCATGACAACAGAGCGGGTGCTGCTGATCGCCCTGGAGCTGCTGGTGTCGGCGGTGCACCCAGTGCCGGGTGACTTCACCTTCCACTGGCAGGCGCGACTGGCCTTCTCGTACACGCCATCCCTGGCCAAGGCCGACGTGGACATGGTTCTGTCGGTGCCCATGTTCCTGCGGCTCTACCTCATCGCCCGTGTCATGCTGCTCCACAGCAAGCTCTTCACCGATGCCTCGTCCCGCAGTATTGGGGCCCTCAACAAGGTCAGCCACAGGGGGGTCTAGATGGCTTTCAAACTTTTTCGTTCCACTACTGGAGATGATGCTGCATGTCCCTAGATGGTATGATTTACTGAAGGAAGGTCCTGTACTGTATGATGTTGAATATCAATATGGGATGGGCTCTAAGCTGTACCTAAGGTTCAACAAAGACCAGTGCCATTCTCTGTGTTGCTAGGTGCACTTTAACACGCGCTTTGTGATGAAGACCCTAATGACCATCTGTCCCGGCACCGTTCTGCTGGTCTTCAGCATCTCCTTGTGGATTATTGCAGCCTGGACGGTGCGCGTCTGTGAAAGGTGAGCAAAGTGCAGCTCCTGCAGTCAGGGAACAGAGAAAGTTCCACACATGGGTGTAAGTGGAACGTAACACATTACTGTGAAAAACATAAAGCTCGGGAATATAGAACTAAAGCAGGGGAATGCAGATTATGGGGATGTGGACCAGGACAGAAAACTACAGGACATAAAGTACAAGCAGGGTAATGCGAAGCTGGGAAACACGATGCAGAATATAAACCAGGAGAATGTAAGGTCACGGAATGCAGAGCAAAAACGAAGGAGGACCACAGAGCTGGGGAACCGAGAGCACATTGGTGCTGATGCTGAAGCTGAATGTGAAACTGAAAGGGGAACTTCAGAGATTGTAAATTCCGGCAAAGTCGAAGGACATGAAACCAGCTGGGGTGTGTTGCCCCATGCCTTTCTGTCCTGTGCCTTTTAGTCTGTTCTGAACTCATCTAGCATGTGGTGCTTGTTAATTCTACATACTGTAACAGAGGGTGGCTTCACCAAGCTTTGTAGAAATTATTGGATGCTTAGGGTTCTAACGGGATGTTTATGAGTGCCTTAGTCAAATTTCCCCAAAGTCTTCTAAGAATAGATATGCAGGTGTTAAGTCTCATTATTGTTTGAAAGAAGAGACTGTTGAGTTTTCCCCTATACTAACCACTTAAAGGTGTTCTGAACACTTACATTGTGTGAGTTTCAATTGAGCATTACAAATGTGCTAGTGTAGAGTTGTCTGTAATGTTAATCAAAGTGGATGGTGCAACACAAATCAGAATTTCTAGAAAAGTGGCTTTGTACATTATTTAGTGATCAGTGTTTTCTGCCTGTAAAAACTCAAACTGATTAATTTATAGTGGTTATATCATGTTGTGGTAGCATCCTGCATGCGATTACGTGCGACATATGTTATTTTTCATATAGCACCATCTGCATTTTTTAATTAACTTTTTAAAATTAGCATGTTAGAGCAAGGCAACATTAGAAATGCACCACATTTCTGAGTCAGCAGTGCTCAGTACATCATAGTTGTACAATTAAGTGAAGAGTAGAACATTCAGGAAAACTGAGCAATGTACAGTATCAGCCACTGAGTGATAATGGCTGTGGACAAGCCCTCACTAGCCAAAGAGCGGCCTAACAGGTAATTCTTCATGTTAATGAACATGACTAATTTGCATGTTCTTACAACTAAATGCTTATAGCAACACTAAGGGAGCCATTTGCTCGACATCATTCTCCCATCTGTCAAAAATTGCTCTGTATTTCTGAAGCGGCCAAGTATGAATTATTCTGTGGGCACTCTGCAGCAATAAAATACACATCAATTCTTGTGTTACTCCTCCTGCGTTCATGCTGAGGAGTAGTCATTTAATATTATGTCTGTTGAATTTAATTGCCTGGAATTTGTCTATAACACATTTCTGTCATCTATCTCTCAAATAAGACAGAAATAAATGTCTGCTGTCAGGGAAATACAAATGTGAAGAGGGAGTTATTGAAGAGTGAAGTTTATAAATCGCGATATTGATTTTTCTTGAGAATACTGCATTTATCCTGGAATCAAAGTATGTCAAAATAACTGTGCTCAGTCACATTTTTATTACTTAAATTTACAGTGTACTGTATGCCTAAAAAGAGAAACATAGGCAGAGTAGGCTAATTCAGGCCCAGAGAGTATAAGGCCAGACCGGGATTTTGTTTCAACCAACCAGCTGAGCACTCTATGATTGTGACTCTTTATGCTCAATCGGTTGGTTGAAACAAAATCCCAGTCTGGATTCTTACTCTCTGGACCTGAATTACCCAACTCTGAACATAGGGTCCGGTTACTAGTGTGTTTTTTATGTGCTGTGTCAATATTTTGGCCGGAAAAATTGCTCTCCCCATTTACTGTGTGTGAGTGTGTGTGTTTGTGTATATATACGTGTTTAAAATAAGATGATTTCCTTTTGCATTATAAACTCTTGTATAATTCACATATATGTCGTAACTTACGTGTTCTTTGTTCATTCAAAAATCGAAGTTGCCACACAAAATTAAAAAATAAAGGCACAGAACTTTGCTCATTAAGTTTGCGACTTACACATTTGAACCCATGAAACTGAATGATTTCAGCTAGGACTGGGCGATGTGTTGAGTTTTAAGATATATCGACCTAGCTAGTTTAATAGGAGATATAGGATGAGACAATATAATTTATATCGATATTGTTAACGTTGCTTTAAAATTGTACTCGTAGATTCGCCAGTACGCCTTTCTCCTCTCCATGTCTCTCTTTTGCACAACTGCATCCTGCCCATATATCATATCACCGTTCCGCTAAATAATATCGAGATGATTTTTGGTCCATATCGCCCAGCCCTAGTTTCAGCTATCTAAGTTGCTAACGGGAGCTTTTGGTAAATGTTCCCTAGTTAAATTGTTACATGATGCATAGCAGTTGGGAGAGAGTGTTGGCTACAATTCAACAGTTGGGTGGTGGGAACTTTTTTTTTCCTTGTGGAGGCCCATAAATGTTTAAACAAATTTGCAGTTATCCATGAAAGGAGAAGTATTTTTATCGTCTTTCTTCAGTGAAAACTCTCTCGCATCACAAAATAAAAGGTTGTGGTTATTCAGTCAAACAGATCCCAGACATGTACTCTTGTTTATGGGAGTTTTCACGTGTTTTCTTGACCCGGCATCCGCGACATTATCGTATCATTATCATTTGAATAGCGCTATTTGCAAACGGGTGGAAGAATTGCCTGTCATGCTTCGGGCGGAGACAGGAGACGGACCCAGTTTGCACGATATTGTGGTTTTATTGCGAAATCCAGAGCAACCAAAAACAAAACACAGTGCTGGAGACGAAGTCAGGTACGATCCAAAGGGGTCAGAAGCCGGGGTGGTCAGTCCTACGTCAACACACCAGACAAGGGGACGGGAAGGACGTGAGGTGGGAACAAGCAGGAGTCGGGAAGACGAGGGATCCAGGACAGGTGAGAGAAATGAAAGACAAGCGAGAGCTTGATAAGGCTCCTTAGATAATGGCAACAATACTTTGCGCCGCTGTTTCTGCCTTGATCGTTTTTATGTGCTGGCGATGTCCACGTTTAGTGGTTTAGCTGTTGCCCCACCTATGTGGGAGTGGTCACCTGTCCGGGCGTGACACTGCCAGCAACAAAAATCATCTAAATGGTGGCGTAAAATTAAAATATCAAACAATTGGCAATAAACAGCTGACAAAGGCTTATGTGCATAAAATTATTTAAAACTGAAATAAATGACATCCTGCCTTGGATTTACATTACGTCTTACTAGGGTTGGGCAGTATTTAATTTTTCTCACCGTCATATACCATATTGCTGCATTTTGATGGCAATTTCCAAAGCCAAATTGCCTGTAAAATCCTGCTGGTTGTGTTACAAATACTTTCAAGTAAGTTAGAAAGTAGAAGAAAGTAGCTAAAGCCTACTCAAAATGTTGACCCCATGCGCTAATTAGTGATGTTGACGATGTAATTACATTGTATTTGCATTCTGACTGGTCTCAGATGGTGTCAGTCATTTACATCTGTTTGCTTCTCCCCTACTCATATGTCCTCACCTGTACTATATTTTACTACTGCCAAATCCCCAATAAAGCTGTTCTCATTCACAGGTTTTTGCAAAAAGTTGCTAATTTTGTTGCTAGTTGTTTATTTGAAAAAAAGGGGCGGCCAAAGAGTTGCTACTGTAGCTCTAGCCACAAAGTCGATAAGTCAGCAACACCAATGACAAGGACAATTAGGCTAAATAAAAATGCAGAAAGACATGTTGAATAAGTAATAGTTGCCTACATAAATCTTCAAAAATTAGAATGTGGATTTTTGCCATTGGATATAGAAATATTCAACTTCCGAGGCCTAATAGTCTTGTGTATCATCTAAACAGCACGCATTTGTGATTTTACTTATTGTTTTTCAATACATATTACTGTATTTTCATTCTTTGTAGTTAGCATCAAATTCATTTTTAGAAATTGCTAGTCAAATAATTTTGTAAAAGTCACCAAATATAAATACATAAGAATACAAATATTAAACATATGACATGGATTCAAAGATAAATGTAATCTGGTATACATGCATGTATGTCAAAATGGACAGAGTATAAATAAAATAGAAAAGGGATATTGATCCCTGTGAGGAAATTGTTTTTACACCTGTCCTATTTTGCTCTTGACACATATATGTGAGAGCAAGCTTGAGGGGTCATACTGCAGAATCAGCCAGTGTCCCTGGAGCTGGGGGTTAAGGGCTGTAATGCGTGCCCCAAGGGCAGCATTAGCCTGCCAGCCTTGGAATTTGAATCAGTCACTGGCAGAAATCCTAACCCAGATACCCAGAGCACCCAGACAACATATTATAATCAAGTGAATAATAGAGCCACCTTTGCCTTCAGTACAGTGTTAAAACTTCTACAATTCTGTCATCCACCTGAAATGTGTGTAATTGGAAATTGGACCATATTTCAAGAAGTCCTTGAGTGATGATGGAGGTGGAAATCTACTTTGCCCTCTATGCGCCAGAACACACCATAGCAGTTCAATGATGTTTAGTTCTGGTGATTGGATTGGAAGGCATTTGGCTTCGTCCTGCTGCTAATGAAAACTCTCTTGAATTTTTTTTTTCGCAGTGTGTAAGGGAATTATCGACTTGGAATATGCAAACATCATGAGGGAGCAGTGTTTGCACCACAGGGTGCACGCAGTCTTCTAAAATGACCTCATCTTCCTTGGTTATTATGCGACCACGCAGAGCCATCATTGGACACAATGCCTCTCTTGAGATGGCTGCCCATACCAACAGACATTGTAGGTTAAAGGCATCTATTGTGTTTTTCCAAAAATAAACCAGTCTATAGGGACAAAGGGATAAAGGATGGCTTATTGTTACTTGTTTCCATTGATCGAGGGCCCAGGCTCTGTGCACCTTACACTAGGTTAAGCATCTTTCTGTTTTAGCTTTAGATGCCAGTGGTCTCCAAATGACAGTCCTGCAGTAAATGTCAGCTATGTGAAGCCAAAAATAAACAGGTTTTTTTGAGATAGTGCCACAGACCTGCTGATTCCATTCTGAGGTCGTACTTTTCTGGCGTGTAGCGAATAACCCAGTGATTCACAAACCAGTCCTTGGGGACCCTCAAGCAGTCTACGGGAGCAAAAATGTGGACCGTCTGTCATGGAGCTGGGAGGGAGCAAAAACATGGACCATCTGGGGGTCCCCGAGGACTGGATTGAGAAACCCTGAACTAACAGAACTAAATGTCTCTCTATCTCTGAAAGCTCAGGAACTTTTTTCGTAGCTGTCACATACTTCTAATTAACATTGTAAATAATGAATCACCTACGAAACAAAAGTCATGTTCTCGCTATTTTAGTTACATACACACTTGCATTACGCACTACAAACTTTGGAAAGACTTTATGTAGTTTTTCAGAGAGGTTCTGATTTCTTGCCAGAAAAAGAGTGGGCGATCATTTTAGAGAAACATCTGTCCATTCACTGAGCAAAAATGCAGTGTACAGTGTGATGTGATGGTAAGCTGTCCATGAATTCACAGGGAATGAGGTAGGGCCAATCTAATTGAATTCTTTTTGTTCCTTTTTATTAAAATTCATGGTCGACGTTTCATTGCTAAACGGACATCAGACAAAACAAAAATATATTCAAATTTTCTAATTCTATTTAAAAAAAATCCAAGCCTTATATATAAAATCTATAACTAGGATGATATTATGGTCAGCAACTTACATATTTATCCAGACAAATTGAAGTCCAGGATGTAAAAATTTTCTTTTTTTCAGGTACCATGATGCCCAGGATGTGACCAGCAACTTCCTGGGAGCCATGTGGCTCATCTCCATTACCTTCCTGTCTATTGGGTATGGTGACATGGTGCCGCACACCTACTGTGGGAAAGGCGTCTGCCTGCTGACTGGCATCATGGTAACCCAGCCGCTGGCACAGCATGCGTCATTCGCCCTGTTCATGTTGCTCATTCAGAACGAGAAATGCAGTCTGTCTGGCTTCTGTCTTTAGATTGTCTGTGCGTGTGTGGGTGAGTGAGCATGTTTGATATGTGTGTGTGTGTGTGTGTGTGTGTGTGTGTATGTGTGTGCATGAGTGCGAATGCATGAGTGTGTGTGAGATAATATGTGCGTATGCATGAGTGTGTGTGAGATAATATGTGCGTATGCATGAGTGTGTGCGATAGGTGTATGTGCGTGTGCATGAGTGTGTGTGTGAGCTGATGTGTGCGTGTGCATGCGTGTGAGCTGATGTGTGCATGTGTGCGTGTGAGCTGATGTGTGTGTGTGTGCATATGCATGAGTGTGTGAGCTGTTGTGTGTGTGAGCTGATGAGTGTGTCTGAGCTGATGTGTGTGTGTACATGAGTGTTCCCTTATTGCCCCTTATGCTATCAGTTTTTAACTGCTTGTAGTTGTATATTCTTTCCTGACTTTCTGTGTGTCTCTGCCCTATCCGAAATATGTCAGTGTTTAAGTAGCAGTTCAAGAGATGCTTGATTACTTCACCAGTAAATGGCAGACTTTCCCACAATTTCTAGAAATGTCCTTTAGAGAGTGCTATTTAATGGGCAATTTATAAAAGTGTTGAGAATGTTTTTGAAAATCCAAAATGAATCAGGCAGGTTTTCAGTAAAGCATCCACAGAATATTCTGTGACTAGTAAATTTGTATTAATTTCCATTTAAATAAATTTCCATGGAGACTTTTAATCAGTACGTAACATTGGCATATGAATCTTAAACAGCTTACAGCGACAACGTGATAAGTATGTTTGGGGAATGTTCTCTGTGACCTAAATAGAACCTTCTAAAACAAAACGAACATATTCATTTTCATCAGGAAGATGTATGTCATATGGCCAGTGGCCGCTGACTCAGTTGTCATGGTACTGTAGTGCCGCGGCTGTTGTTGCTTAGGTGGATTTCTGCCTTTTTATACTGCTGGACATTACGTACATCGAAGGAGATCAGGTTAAGCTTCACGTTGTTTCCTGTAAAAGCACAATAGCAGAGCTGTATGTTGCTGCTCTACAGGCTGCATGGTAGTTTAGCTGCACAGGTGGCAAGAAATGACACAACATCCTGGCACATGGAAATTATTTGTGTGTTTGTGTGTCATTTATTTGTAATTGTATTTGTTAATTTTGTCCTATAAGGTGTCAGCGTTGTGTCAGACTTCCAAAGTTAGAAGCTGGGATGCTGATTACCCCTGGGTGTGTGCACCCTGTGTAAGGCTGGTATTCCGGAAAAGGTCTTTTACTTTTTTTTTTCTTTTCCTTTTTAGTGCCACTGAAACACTCCTATATGAGCACAGTGGGGGGCTTCCTGCCTTCTGCCCTGTTGTGTGACTCTGTTAAGTCTCTTCTTCCCTAATTTGCTTGAGAGGGAGCACAGTCCCCTGGGCTGAGGTTGAAGGGAGCCTGTGTGGCTGCTGCAGGAAATGCGGCCACTGACCAGTTCTATTATTTCATTGGTTGCTTAGCAGTGAAATATCTTATGCTTCACTTGTTATACTAGAAGAAGAATGGAATAGAAATTGAATTCTTGCTAAAGCCATTTTTCAAATTATTGTTTGGTCCTCTGGTGACAGGCACCGTTTTCATCTTTGGATGACGTTCACGATTATCTGTTAATTCATTTAGTCATTTCTGTGAACCTTTCTGTATCTCACCTGCACTGCACACACCCCCCACATATGCCCCATGCTGGGCCACTAAATTCTCATGTGCTCCAAGAATTTCCGATTCAGAAATGAAAAAGAAGGTGTGGATATGAGGCCGGGGAGGGAAATAGGCATGTCTGAGCTGCTGATTCTCCTCCGATATCCCAACTGTACTGAGCTGGCTAAGAGGAGGACATGGAGTCACTGCGAGAACAGAGGTGTGTCTTAGTGAAAGTGATTTGACAGACTCTCTACAGGTGGAAATTTTGACCTTGTTGTCATGACTACAGTGAATGCTGGCTGCTGGAATGTACTCTTGTCCTCGTTAGTGGTGGGAGGTAGGATGCTAAGGTGCCATTAGTGAGTTATAACTTGTAACTCTGACACATTTGCTTAAGGTTCCACAAATTTAAGAACAAAACAGAAGTAATAAGTGTCCCCTACAGTACCATGAGCCCTGTGACTTCAGCGTGCGGCTCCAGGCTCCCCACGGCCCAATACAATATAACAGGTTATGGATGGATGGGTGGATGGATGGATGGATAGATAAATATAGCTCTGATATCAAATATCATAGAATTGTTTTTTTGCAAATGTGACTGTGGAGATGACATTGCACACCTACAGACTCACAATACAGGCATGTCAGAAGGCACTGTCATGAACATACTGAACATATGCAGGTTGAACGCACACAGAGGCAACAAAGCTACCTGGAGTAGCTACCATCAATGCAAGTGTAAAGATACAAATTCCATATACCCATTCTGTGATGTAGCTCACACACGATTGGTCTGGGTGCTCTTGATATGTACAACATGTACACTGGCTCCGATCTCACTGCATGCCACTATCGGTGACAGGTACACTTCTCTTGCGTGGCTTTGCTGTGCCTGAGTGAGTGTTATACATTGCTAATCAGTCATCGTGAGTCCCAGAAGGCCAGAACATTTATCCCTGTTCCTCTGTCCCCTAATTGCAGTTCCTTTCTCTCACTTCTCCCTCAGTTTAATTCGATTCATTTCAGTTGACAAGACAAGTAATCACTCATGTTTACAAAAATTCAAATATGATACAAGGCATCTACAGCGAAATGACTTTCTGACGTAAACGCAATTTGGAATCAGTATAAATAATAAGGCCTTAGCCAGCAAGGGTCCTCATGTACAGGGATGCTCTGTGCCTGTGAACTTGTCAGGTTGCTGGTTCAAATCCTAGAAGTATATAAGCACGATTATTGGGAGTCCTTGTATGTAATAGTCAATTTAGCAAGAGTGACATGTAACACATAAAAGAATAGAATGATACATAGAAGTTTGGTGGTTTTCTTTCATATATTTTTGTACCTTATGGGGTGCCATACTCAGATGCTACAAAGGGCAGCCAAAGAAAGGCTGGATCATTTTTTTACATGTTTTAAGAAGCAGTTTAATTATGGTTTGACATTAAGTAGCCCACTCATCGATAAGCTTGCTGGGCAGTACAGGAGTCCTGCTGGTCTTATGTGACCTAAAGAACAGTAGCTGCTACTGTGCTCTGTCACTCCATCAACAATCAATATAACTGTATTAAATGTGACTCATAATGGAGTATTTTTAGAAGCAGGCTAATTGTTGAGAATTCAATAGAATGGTTTTCTGGAGAACAACAGAGAGAAACCGGCCTTGATTTCCTTCACTTTCATGCTTCCATTGCCTGATCTGGGCATGCGGTTCTCAGGCTGTGATGTGGACCCCCTGTGAAATGTGATAATAGCAGCTTTAGCCCCAGTGAAGGTCAGAGCTCAGGGACTGGTCATGATTCTCACACGCTGCAGCAAAGGAATCCAGATTCCCGTCGTCTGGCTAAGACACAATTACATTCTTTATCATCTGCGGCCAAACTACTGAGTCAGTATGGATGTGGCTGTGTAACTGTCAGAGAGCCATAGTAACAGAAGGGGGGGGGGGGGGGGGGGGGGGGGGGGGGGGGGGGGGGGGGGGGGGGGGGGGGGGGGGGGGGGGGGGGGGG
>JAODJX010000098.1:933465-948185 GCA_026776945.1 Isichthys henryi | reverse complement strand
AGTTGGTGGAATGAACTCCCCCTAGATGCCCGAACAGCTGAATCCTTGAATGTCTTCAAGCGACAACTTAAAACATTCCTTTTTCAGAAATATCTGTAGTACTTCTAGAATCTTACCCTGAGCTCTTTTCCTTATTTTTTTTTTTAAATGATATTTTCCTTATATAAAAAAAAATAAAATTGCACTTTCCCAACAGAGTATTCAGATAGATGGTATTCATGGGTCTTTATTTAGCTAGTATCTGAAGAATTCATCGCAGAGTCTTAAAGCATTTATGTAAGTCGCTCTGGCTAAGGGCGTCTGCCAAATGCTGTAAATGTAAATGTAAATGTAAAGTCACACCTAAAGTGTTTTCTTAATAAGGAAAAATATCCAAAACATATGATGATTGGGAAAATATAATGCTTTCCTTGACTGAGCACAGTTTTCTTCTCTCCAAAGCTCTATTTCAGCTAACATCAATAAATGAAATGAAGCTTTATTTGTAAAGTTACAATAGAATGTGTTTTTTTTTCCACATTTTCCATCTCGCTCCCTTTTTTTGAAGGCATACACACACCTTGCAGAGAAAGCAAAGCTTAAGGGTCACAGCAGTGTTTCCCAACCCAGTCTTCAGGGAACCCCGGAACGTCTACGTTTTTGCTTCCTCTTAGCTCCCAGTGCACCTGTACCAGATATTCGGTGTTCCCGATTGGCTGGGAGCTGGGAGGGAGCAAAAACATGGACTGGCCAGGGTTCCCCAAGTAGTGGGTTGGGAAACACTGGGTTAAAGAGCATAGCCCATACCTCTGGAGCAATAAGGACATGATATGATTACACTGCCAAGCATGGAATTCAAACCAAGCACCTTCCACACACACACCAACCCCTGAAGAAGATGACTGACCCAGAGTGGAATTAAATTCACAACCCTCAGCCTTGGAGACTGGTGCCTTGTCCATTAGGCCACTGGGTAATCACTTGAAAGCTCATTTTCAAGATGGCCTCACTTCAAAGAGGGAAATATATTTTGCTGAAGAATTACTGCCACGTTTCAGGTGATATATTGCATTTGTGGAACAAACAGATTACTTAAGAGCACAGACCCTGTGAAAGTGGAGTCTAGCTGAGAAGCATGAAGCATGGTGTGTAAAACACAGGCTTCTTGTTGCAGACTCAAATAATAATCATAATAATTTTAATTATGCTGGCAGACATAATCAATATTATTTCATATTATATCAAACAAAATATATCAGTTCACAAAAATGTATACTCCAGTTCCAAGCACAACAGTCTCCTAATACCATCCAACAGGCACAGTAATTAGAACAAACTGTTTTAATTAGTTGCATCAAAAGTGTAGGGGTAGTTTGTAATCCCTATAGACTATTTACAAACTATTACACATATGTAAATGTGTTTCCAGACTTGTCTCAATTAAAAATCTCACTTCAGCCAGGTGACCAAATCTGGCGACAGCTAAGCAATCAGGGACTAGGGAACAAGCACTACCTTTTCACAGAACAACATGTTCTCCATGGCTCACCAAACTGCATCATTTTTACAAGGATTTCAAATTGTCCCACCAGCAAGGTATACAGATGCCAGCGGAATGAGTTCTGCCTCCTCTGTTTGACCAGCACGACCAAAAATAATTCAATTAAACTGAAGAATTCAATTAAACTGGAGCTAAACAGGAATATTTAAAATAACTAATAAACCACACAGAAAATTAACTAAAACTAAACTGAAGTTCAAATGAAAACTGAAAATAACAAAAGAATAATAATGTGCCCTACAAAAAAAAGTTTATTTTTGTATGATTTATTTCTTAAAATTAGATTTTAGTTTGCAGTCCAATCATGTCTTTTTCATGTTCTCTGAATTTTTTATGGGTAATCCTAAGGGAATTTTAAGCAAAAATGGACCCTTGAAGTAAAGAAATAATGACTTGAATTATATCACGATAATCGTTATTGTGATAAATTATTTAGCGATATTGCCCAGAAACTTTCTGAGGGTCAGGAACTTACTAGAAATGCACATTTTCAAAAGCTAAGTAGCAGCTGTCAGAAGTGGGACTACTCTAGGAGCCTGCAGCTGAAGCCTTGCAGAATTTAGGTTATTTATAGCAGTTTCCCACAGGCATACAGGAAGCAGGTTGTACCCAAACTGTATTACGAAAAAACATAAGTAACACTACAGTGGTGGCCTAATGGTTAGGGAAGCGCACTTGTAATCGAAAGATCGCTGACTTGAATTCCTAAGCAGCAAGACACCACTGAGGTACCTTGAGCAAGATACCACCCCCAAGCACTGCTTCCTGGGTACCGAATTAGCTGCCCCCTGCTATGTCACAAATGGGTTAAATATAGAGGACATATTTTGTTATTATGCACTGTGGTGTGGTGTGTCAACAATGGCCATTGATCACCAGAAAGAAAGAAGGGTTGGCTCAGTAATACAATACATCAACAACTGGAGTCACCCAAACCAAGTGTACATTTTGTGGTGAGAAACAGAACAATCAGTAAGTAAAGATACATCAGTGTCCGATTTAACATTTCTAAACACCTCCATAAAACATCATAACTGCTTTAACAATAAAGTAATTTCAACAACCTTAACAGTCAAATGGTGACAAATCAACAAAATCTTCAAATTTACAATAAAGCCTTGTACAATACACCCCAATTTGGCACAACCCAGACATTCCACTCAACAAAATTCCACTTTTTTAGTAAGGGTATCACACACCTCCACCACATTTTCCTGAATACCACATTTGTCACCTTCCAACAATTACAGACGTGGCCAAAAGTTTTGAGAATGACACAAATATTAATTTTCACAAAGCCTCAGTTTTTATGATGGCAATTTGTATATACTCCAGAATGTTATGAAGAGTGACCAGATGAATTGCAATTGCAAAGTCCATCTTTGCCATAAAAATGAACTTTATCCCAAAAAAATAATTTCTACTGCATTTCAGCCCTACCGGAAAAGGAACTGCTGATGACATTTCAATGATTCTCTCATTAACACAGGTGAGAGTGTTAACGAGGACAAGGTTGGAGATCATTCTGTCATGCTGATTGAGTTAGAATAGCAGTCTGGATGCTTTAAAAGGAGGGTGGTGGTTGAAATCATTGTTCTTTCTCTGTTAACCATTTATTGGATCATCAAGAAGAGAGGTTCAATTATTGTGAAGAAGGAATCGTGGTACCCAAGAAAATCCAGCAAGCACCAGCAAAAGGACCAGGACCATCTGCTAAAGTTGATTCAGCTGTGAGATCAGGGCACCAGCAGTGCAAGATGGGCAGCAAAGAAGCCACTTCTCTCCAAGAAAAACATGGACACACTATTCAGCAAAAGGTACAGGAATTGGACTGATTGGAATTGTTTCTGTGATGTGTGCTATCAAACCACGTTCCTTACTGACAGTAGCAAACTTTCTCGTGTTCTTATCACTTCAATTTTGTACGACGATAAATACAAACTGAAATCGCCTAGTCCTACTCTCAGATCAAAGTTGAGTGATTATAACTATTAAAAGTGCACAATACATGACACAACCTGTTGCTATGTAACTAACTATACAAGTATAGAGGACCAAATAATCAGACCAGTTCCTGGCCATTTTAATTTCAATTCAATACTTATTTAAACCTTTATTATTTAGTTCTAGTCTAGTCCAGTTTCTAACTGTACCTCATGCTCTACATTGAAGTCCCAAAGCAACTTGAATGCTCTTCCATAGTGTCATGTCGCAAAACCAGATCAAGCCCAGACCAGTGACCCTGCCTGCATCCTCATTGATTTTCTGAAACACCTGAAACCAATTTCCAGTTTAATTAGATTTGTACTATTCACACCCAGCAGCTTACCTTGAGGTATTGTGTTTTCTGCCTTGTGATTTTATTTTTTTTTCCATGTTACTGTGTGTTCAACCCCTTGTCTGACTTCTTGACTCTGTGTTTTGATAATTTGGATTTTGTTCTGCCCTGGCTTATTCATCACCTACTGTATGCTTCTTGGCCAGTATCTGTACAGAAAAAGGAAATCAACAACTTTACCTACCCACTGAAATCCACTCTCCACCAGCAGTAGATGAATACATCCCTGTATTAGCTGGCTTTCCGACACTTTAGTCCACATTCCCCCCACGTATCTGCACTTAGCCTGGCTAGATCTCTAGTTTTCATCCTGCACTTCATGTCCTGGTCTCAGCTGAGCCCTATAAAGGTTTTCTGACACACGCTTCCATTACCCGTGAGCCACTGAGCATCTGCGACAGATTTGTTTACTAAAGCCAAACATAGTGCAAATACAATTTCAGATTTAAATTGAGAACAGAAGATGTTGTTCCTTTCCTGTAATAAGTGAATATTATTGCTAGGGGGTTTGTTTGCTTGTGTATTTCAAATAAGCTGTTGATAAGACCATCTTCTTTAAACACATGCACCTAAATGAATGCATGTAAATATTGAACCAGGCTTCCTCATGTTTGCACATTTCAGGTTTTTCAACATGCTGAAAATATTACATGCTGCCATTCAGCATTCATTGGATGGGCAGGATCAGATGGAGGACAGGAATCAAGAACAGTGGGCACTAAGATCTTCAGCTTCAGGGCCCTTATATTTTGGAATGGTCTGCCAGCTCATGGTCAGGATGCTGAATTGATCTGTCTTTAAATCTTGCCTGGAAACCAATTACTTAAGTTTAGCTTACCCACTCCATAACGTATAACACACTGACTATGGTTGCTAGTGCTGCTGCACGTGCCATTTTGGCTTACTGTGCTTGTCCATTAAAGTGTCTGCATGTTCTGGCCGCCCATACTCTCTGCCTTCCTTCCCACATGTCTGGATGGTGCCCGGGGTGGGTACCATCTGAGCAGGAGTCCTGGGTCAGTCCTATGGAAGCATGACATTGGTTTACTGTTACCACAGTTTACGCTTTGCTTTTATTAAAGTAGACTCATTTCTCTGGTATTCCACAATGTGTTGGGCAGCCAGTTGACCTTGGATTCCCAGAGGTATTTTCCCCTTAGGAGTTTTTGGTTTCTCTCCTCTATTGTCTTCTGGCATTCTTACTTTCCCTTTTCCATGTTTCAAGCACCAGTTTGTAAAAATGATGCAGTAATGGGTTGCATTGGGGTGACTGTGTTGTGAAAAGCACTACAGAAAAATAAGATGAATTGAAAATCATGTCTCAAGCATTCTTGCAGCCTGTAATGATGTAAATGCATGGTCACTAATGATAGGTGGAGCATTTGTGGGGTATTCAGTGCAAAAATGGGCAGGATAATGTGGTGGTGGTCAGAGAGAAAAGCCTTTCCCCTGCACCCAACCAGAAATCAGATGAGAGTTCGACGTGGCCAAAAATACTCCCGTTGAGGCCTGGCAGTAATTTATGGTTACCTTGATGTGCTTGAACCTACCTACAGCAGGGAAGGCTGAGATTCTGTCCTGTATTTAGCTCCAGGGGAAAAAGCCACAATTTAAGGGAGCACTCCATGAGCTGAACCAGATCCTCTCATTTGAGTCTGCTTCAGACAAGGAGTAACCCCCGTCTATACTTGTGAGATTTCAGCTGTGCTTGTAGTTTCCTTAATGGCTTCCATCCAAAGTGGAAAATAAACCACCAGACTTTTCTACCCCGTTATGAGTTTCCATCTTTTTGTTTTTCATGACCTTATGTTCCTTTGCATTGCCTGGGAGCTGGAAGCACAATATTTGAAGAACTTGCGAGGTTTCAATTCCAATTCAGTGGCCAAAGAAGACTTCACAGAGCAATGCAACTCATTTAGGACAGCCCCTCCTGCCAGACTGTGTAATAAAAGGGTGAACCTAGCATGTAGCATTTCTTTGTACTCTTTGAGTGCTATGTGTGAGTGGGTGGGCCTGATTTGGGTTCACTGAGTGTCTTACATGTCTAGTTTATCACCAAACCGCTTGTGGGAGATTCCACAATTCATTCAGCTTTTCTCTGAACTTCTTCTCACTAGAAATCCTGAATTCACAGAAATCCAAATATGTCACCACACTTATCGTTTTTTAGAAAATGAGTAAAAGCTAATTGTTTAACATCCTATACCTGCCGCCCTCCAAGCAGACCCCATCCCTGTCCCCACACTCACAGCTCTGCCGTGCCTTGGCTCTGCTTGAGATCTTGCTCGACTCGCACCACACAGTCAGCCCATCGTCCAGCAAGCAAAAGTGCCGGCTCTTCTGCCAGCGTGACGATCGCACCTTAATCATTTTGGAGCCTCGTGTCATCAGGCAAATATCCTCATTGTCCTGAAGCCCTAGGAGGGAGAGAATAGAGCTGTAAGCCTCACATGAAACCTCCAAAACCGTAAGACTATTCTGCAGAAACACTTGGAACATGGAAATCAATAGGAGTGTAACGATATACTGTACTCAGCCCATGAAACGAGACGATATTTTAACAATACTTTAAGGAAATCCTCAAAGAGGAAATATTACTGGAAAGCAGCCTTTTATTTGATTAATTTGAAAGACAAAAAATGCTAAATAATGCAGATGTATGGTGAAATCTGCTAAATAATCACCATCACCATATGCAGTAAAGAACAGAACAAATATCTAGCACCATAAAATATTTCACCACAAACTCAAGTATTTGACTACTCAATTCAACATAAAATAGAAAATAAAACAAATAACAAAAATCAAACTTTTTTTAAAAATGTTTTCTTCACTGGTGCAGTGGATTTAAGTAAATAGCCATGATGGCTTTGCACAGTAGTAGCGTTAGCCGCTGTACATGGCATTTTCCTGCAGTGCTTACAGATGGTTTGTGTTTTGTCTGTCACCCTTTCACCGTTTATATTTTCCGCTGAGTATCCCAAATTCTGCCACACACAAAATTTTAAAGTTTCTGGGGCAACTACTACAGTAATTTTGTCAGACGCCGACATGCTTACAGCAGCTGATTGGCAGCGCCTTCGTGAGACCGCTTTTCACTCCGAGAAATCTCATCATGTTATAATACTGCGAGATCTCGTGACACCCCTAGAAATAAGTGCTGCCTAATGGGGTCACATTAATCCCCTTTTTGGGGAGTAAAGGGAGAATAACATGTGTAGCTATGAAGAACCTACAGAATGTCACAGCTATGAACTGTGTCATTTACTTTCCTGGAAGAACCACAATCCGCATCTCTCTAAATGTAACCTTATCAACTGAAACTTAGAAAAAGCAAAAGTCAATGTTTGAGTTTATAAGGAACCGAGAAGAGGAGGCTTAAATATGAAACTGTGTTATGCCACCAAATATTGCACATTTATCTTTGTGTTAACCAAGCAATATCCATGCCATCAACACCAGTGCTTGATGGGAAATGATTATAACTAAAAACCAATTAGCCCTTAATGACTTGTGATCTACCAGAAAAATGGAGACTAGCTTTCTAAAATACTTACAGCTCATTTTTACCATTTAATTTTTACTTTTGGAATTTCACAGTCTAGCTTGAGAGCAACCTGGCACAGTCAGGCAGAACCCTGAAGTAAGACACTCCGCTACAGTGGCAATCAGAGTACAGAATTAAGGACTCCTATCTAGAACAAATACTAGATACAAGCCCCATTATGAGAAATGCTAAGCTGACTGGTAAATCCACTTTTTATTAATGAAAACATTCAATATTTTAATGGTGCAAATATTTTTTAAACATGAAATCACGACAGTACGATGGTGCATTAATTAGTACTGTCACTTCACACCTCTGGGACCTGGGTTTAAATCTCAATCAGGATTCCATGTTTCCAGGTTTGCATGTTCTCTCTGTGTCGTCATGGGGTTTTCTGCAATAACTCCTGTTTCCTCCAACAGTCCGAAAACATGCTGAGACTGATTGTAGTTACCAAATTGCCCATAGGTGTGCATGTGTGAGTGGCTGGTGTGTGAGTGTGCTCAGTGATGGGTTGGCACCCCATCCTTTGTTGTTCCCTGCCTTATGCCTGTTGCCTCCAGGATAGACTCCAAAATCCCTGTGACCCTGAATAGGACAAGTGGTTTCAGAAAATAGACATATGGATGGATGAATCCTCAATGCCACAGAAGAGCTGTAGGAAAGATGAGAAAAGGTGTGATGTAGTTTCTTCAACCATCTTCATGCTACATATTGCAGGGTAGGTACTATGCAATCCATTTACAGTTCTTGGGACCCATTTAATTGCTGTTTAAATAATTAAGTGAATTTCTCACCTTCAGGTAACATAGAACTACTAATAATTTCTAAATATAGTATTCAAAATATTCATGATATAGTGCTAAGCTCAGCAATGAGGATTATGCACCCAGCACATTAGCTGATTAAGTGAGGATTATGCACCCAGCACAGCTTTGATTATCAAAGCAGCTGTGTGAGTTGTTGGTCAAATAAATCAGGTTGTTTTAAAATGGACATAAAATATACTGCATGTCTTCATGTCTGAAACACTCTGTGTGATACGGCCCTATGTCTCTATCATGGTGGCACTCATATTTAAGCCACCATCCCACCCTTTATGCAACAATAACTTCTTGAAATCCACCCAGTATGAGCAGTCATTACATTAGTTATAATTAGCATAAGTACATATAATTTAGCATATTATATATGAAGTCAAATTTAGCAAGTGTGCCTTTTTTAAGCCAGAATTATAGGCAACTAGATGTTTCTGCTGCAGGTGGAGGAACAGCTAAAACATTCGTACAAAAAAGCGAAATATTGGTGACACAAATGTAGGCTCTCCATGCACTAACTTTTTACAGCAAATTTTAGATGTCTGTAATGTTGCCAACTTTTAAAAATTCACTTAAAGATTAAGGGGAAATAAGATGATTTTATGTGTCACGTGAAGATAAAAGCAAGACCCAGCATCAGTGATCCTTTATCATACACCAGTATTCAATCATTTGATTAGCCAGGGCTGAAGCTCTAATTACAGACATGGGAGACCTTTAAACTCCACATAAGGACAGTTTCTTGCGATGGCCTTGCTGAGTAGATCTATACACACACAAAGCAATGTTTTGGCATTTACCTCATGGTTTACCAGCATGAGATTTAATTCTGAATTCCAGTCATGTTCCTACAGCCTTGCAGACTTGGCTAGTATTTTTAATCATGACAATAATTATAGTGGCATCTTTTTCCATCAGCATGTTACTTTGAAATTACTCTTTCGAAAGCTAGCATAGTTTCTGAGACCAAGCTACTGCAGTGGTGATGATACTTAGGGAAAACACACCTGAAAATGAAAGTCCTAGAATTTATATCAGCTGATTTATTTCATGTCGGCATGTATCATGTATCATCAGGATAAGTGTTGGGAAAACCTTAGTGCTTAGATTCATTTGTCTTCCATTTTGTCTAACCTAATTTATTTGTCCTTAAGGTAAATGATTCGTTCTTTTAAGGGAGATATTGATTTTTTTCGCAGTTTAGCTTGCTGTAGCAGATCTTTTTATACACATTTTTAACCACTTGAGAGATTTGGACATAATTATGCTTACGCAGTATAAAATAGGAGAGTAATTAGGGGTAATTCACCAAAAATCATTTCAAAGGAAAAGGTACATAATCTGTATTACATATAATAATGTGTATTACCACTGTCTTTTTATACATTGTTTCATAAAACCGTTGGGGGGAAAACTCACTTTAGAAGAATTTCCCTCAGTCAGCAGTAACTTCAAAATTAAATGAAAGATTGTTACAATATAATTTGTAATCATATTTGAAAATGACAAAATTATGTTACTCACTTTGATAATCCACAATGAGACAGGTCCCACTTGTGGTAAATACCTTATTTTGATCAACACCTGGAGTTATAATTATATTTTGACTATGATCCATCCATGCATCCAACTCCTACACCCTCAGAGTGCTAGAATTTTTACTCAGATTTATATCACCCGTGAATCTGGAGATGTTAGTGGGCCCTCCAGGGCGCTCTCTCTCTCTCTCTCTCTCTCTCACACACACACATACACACACATAAAATGTATAAGTACATGTACAAAAATATAAGCAATATAAATTACATTTCCAGACATTAAAACATACGCAAAGGAATATAAGTAACCACTTAATTGATTACTTGTCATATAAGTTTAATGTACAATAAATAAATAAAAACTTTCATATCACAACAAGGACTCACAGCATTCAGGTAAAAACACATTTACAGTATTAACATTTGCATTTCCAAGTGATCTATCCAATAGGCCTGCTGCTAGAATTTGTACAGCTTAGTGAGTGTGGGACAAGTATGGCTTAGACAGCCAGACCAAATGACAAGGCTATGTGGGGAATACAAAGGTGTCGTTTCCTACAGCAACATGTCTTGTGTTCTTAGATTTGATACTGCTACACACATCAAGCACTGGTTCACAGAGTTGCCCAGCATTTTTACCCTGATAACCAGGACAGACAACAATCACGGATTTTCCATCGTCGTCTAGTCCCTTTGAAAACATGATCATTATTGTGGAGGCAACTCGCAGTTACAATGCAAGCAATAATACCTGCCCAAAGAAGGGCCTCAATTACCTGCGTATTAACAGACACCCAAAGTCTAACTTCAAATCCATCAATTTTCTGTACTTGCTTGTGCTACGTAGGGTTGCAGGGATCTAGAGTTTATCAAGGAAGCTATGGGTGCAGGGCAGGGAATAACCCAGGACGGGGCACCAACTCGTCACAGCAAAGCCATACTTAACATTGCTAACTTATCACAGCCAACAATAATTTTCACCTGTTTTTTTTAGTATATTCTACACAGCCTTATACTATATAGTACTTTAAAAGGTCTTATTATTATTATTATTATTATTATTATTATTATTATCCATCCATCCATTTTCCAAACCGCTTACCCTACTGGGTCGCGGGGGATCCGGAGCCTATCCCGGAAGCAATGGGCAGGAGGCAGGATATTATTATTATTAATAATAATAATAACCGTCATTTTCATCATCGTCATCATAAATTACTACTCCAAACTTTCTTCAAAAGTAAGAAAATGCTCGGTGAGAACGGTCCGCATTTGAATAGAGATGGGGAAGGCTTAGTTCTGCATAGAGATGGTTGGAACTGTCTAAGGTTCTTAAAAGTGGGTGACGAACTCATTCCATAACATAAATGATCGAACACACGCTGGACCCCCCCAAACCTCATTTAAGAGTCGCTTAAACCGATTTTATGTTACGCAATAATGTAATTTATTTTACTACTACACATTTCTAAAACAGCGTATAACATTTTTCGTGTGGTAAGGATACATTTTCTTAATTTCAAACTTGTGATAAAGGAAACAAGTGTAAAGTAATATATATTGCTAGTGGAAAACAATATTCTTACCCAGAGTTTTTAATGTTTCTTGTGCCTTTGACTGAACCACCTTGGCGCCATTCTTTTGCTCAGTATCTGCCTTATTCTCACTGCCCAACATGATGTCCAAATTCTTCACTTTCTTCTTGTTATGTTATTGTTTCTGTGTCACTTTATCACAGCTTTGGGAATGAACTCCGTTTCTGGTCCCCTACAGCACAAACTGAGCCACGAAGCTGTTCCTCCAAGTGTCCACGCAAAGGTTTTCCTTCAGAAATGCGGCGCAGAACTGCCCTCGGAGGTGATGTCATGAAAATGCCGGCTTTTGAATATTAAAGCCAAATTGTACACCAATCCACTTCAATATTAGCCTGTCTAGCAGCGCCGCACAACAAATTCAACATAAAGCAATTTCCGCTGCAGTTGACAATATTTATCCGTTTTTCTACCAATCCGCATAAATACGCAGATATTACAGTTAAATATTTATTTATTACGTCATTTCATTCTAATCTACTCGATCAAAATGATATTTTGAAGGTTGAAGCAAGGTTTTAGAGACTAGGCTCTAGCCGAACAGGCTGACCAAATGAGGATAGGAAATCAATACCAAAACAAGAACAAAAAGATCACAAATTCATCTTCAATATGTTGTCCGCATTGTTACAATGAAATAATATGGTACATGTTATGTGAGAAAGAATTTAATTGTCCGGGCTATTGCAAAATCAAGTAAAGAAACACGTGATAAAGGATGAAAGCAGGATTAAGGATTAGTTGTGTGTATATTATATGACACAATCATGAGCATTAGCGTCATACCATTCAGGGCTATATATTGCCATCTAGCGTTCATATGTAGTACTTCAGAAAATCTCGCTGTAACTTTGAAGCTTTTAGGAACTCTGGAAATATTAAACAATGCAGTGTGTACGAGATTAAAAACTATATTTTTATACATATAATAACGGAAAAATATAAACAATCGAGATATTAAATCTTAAACAACGCAACGCACTACTTAGACTAGCAATGGAAGATATTTGTAATAATGATTAGTATTTCACCATTTCAGTTGAAGAGATGATAACGAAATGAAAGTGCATGTTACGTGGTATACTTCTGTGAGACGGATCTAAAAATCGACACTTTTTCACAGGTGTAGTTCCTCAAATTTTTGTGCAACAATGCGCCACTGAGAGAAAGAATGCTGTTTTTGTGTTTTTTTTCCATACGGCCTCGATGAAATCAATCATTGCTCCAACGTCGTTAGACCTTGTCGATCCTTATCATGGAGAAATAGAAAGGAAATTTGGCTGGATGCGTATACGACTTCAGACAGACTGCCAACTATTGGAATGAATATTATGTCTGTAAGTAATAAATAACCCCACTTTGATCTAGATATTGTCATTATTGTGAGAAACAGAGACGCATTAATCACGTAATACAAACTGACAACGCCTGGTTTTATGAAGGGCTTGTGCAACATAAACTTACATCTGCAAATAGATTATTCTCGAAAAAGGACACAGCTAGCCCTACTTATACACGGCGAGAGGGCAGATGATAATTTTCACACGCCAATCATAAAAATTGCAGTAGCGGCACAGTTTGAAGAGCCTTGTGTGATGTTCGTAGTCTTAACCTTTACTCTCAAACACTGTTGTGCAGCAGGTGGACAACATTTTTAAAAGCACAACTTTTAATGAACCAATAATAACACGGTGTTTTCCACTGCAGTGTGCATTCTAAATCTCAAGGGACAGAAACAGGGATCTTGTAGGAGGCCATTAAAAAAGCTTGCTTTCATTGGATGGTGAGAGTTTACTGCGGTGTCGGGATTGGTTTAAAGCTGGGCTAACCCGCCGGAGGAGGGACTTTGAGGGTTATCACGTGACATGTCGGAAATAGTTTTTTATTGAGCAACACTGTATAAGGATTCTCGGAGTTAGGGTAGGCGGGTGATCGGCATTTATTAAGGTTCTTTGTTTGATGTGAGAATGCGAGCATATTAAGTGGTTCATTGTAGCAAGTTCTTTCTTCATGTAAATATCTCCTTGCACCGCGATGGCATCTGCGATGGTGTTGTGTGATAGCTAGACCGGTTATTTTATACTGGAAGGAAGGTGAGCCCAGTGCACTCCGCTTCGCCGGTAGTTACGCTGATGCTGTCACCTCTCTGTCTATTGAGCTGCCTCAGTAATAAGATATGCGATCGTTCAGTCCTTGTGACGAAGGGATATAAAATTCTTTAAAAGTAAATGACACTTTGTGCAAAGTAACAGTCCCTGTGTTACAGGCTGCAACACTCGGCAAACGACATGCTCTAGCAAATAAAAAGTTAGAAAGGAAGAACTGTCATTCTAAAAATCTAATTCTTCAAGTTAAAGGATAATTTCTCCTGCTGAACCGAAGCATTTCAGGGCTGGTTAGCTGAGCTAAACGCTGTGACTTTGGCTTTGTGTCAAGCAGGTGGAGTGTCGCCCGGCTGCCGGTGTGAAAGGGGAGTCGCTCTCTCTGTTCCCCCGGCTGGATGCCGCGGGACACCTTCTCCGGGAGAGGTCCTGTATCTCCAGCTAGCGGGACCATGACGGAACCTAAAGATCACTGTCAGAAGCGCTTCCAGGCCGCCGTAGATGTCATCCAGAAGTTACCTAAAAACGGTAAGACAAAATGGTACCGGCTGAGTGAGTTTTATACTTCAATGACTTCAGTGTTTTCGTCTATTATTTGCGTTGTTGGACATATGGGCTACTTAATTTTGCCACAACACAGGTCTGCACGTGGTAAAATAAGTACTTCATGTCTTAGTGCGCTCTCTCTCTCTCTCTCTCTCTCTCACACACACACACACACACACACAGATTGTTACAATATAATTTGTAATCATATTCTAAAATGACGGAATTATGCCACTCACTTTGATAATCCACAATGAGACAGGTCCCACTTGTGGTAAATACCTTATTCTCTCACTCTCTCTCACTCAGTGTGTTTGTGTGTGTCTGTGTCACTGACAAGATGCCTAGATTTTTTCCGCAAGTGAAATTAATGTGTAATTAGTGCGCAAACTTAATTACATATATTTTCTATAAAAATGGCTAAATATTGTTTAAAGGCATTGATCTCATATCACTTTTTCATTTTTCATTTTCATTATTCAAAATTGTGTGAAAAATACTAAATTACCTGTTTCTATGGTATTAAAGTGGTGAAATGTCATTCTCTTAAGTCAGTCCTGACTTAAAGTCAAAGAAAACTATTGTTTGTAAAATGATCAAAAATTAAAAATCATGAATTATTCTATGGGGCGGCATGGTGGTGCAGTGGTTAGCACTGTCGCCTCACACCTCTGGGACCCGGGTTCGAATCCCCGCCTG
>JAODJX010000098.1:881495-899808 GCA_026776945.1 Isichthys henryi | reverse complement strand
ATCATTGTTAAGGATGTTCCAAAACACACTCCTGTAAAGCGCATTTGGGCAACCTTGTTGTGAAAAGCGCTATATAAAAATAAATTGAATTGAATTGAAGATATACGAGTAGTTTTATTCATTTAACATTAAACCCTTAATTCTGGAAGGAAAAAGCACATATACACCTCATGGTACTATCATGACAGTTGTGAAATAAATCGATAAAAAAATTACTAAAGCCTCAATGAAATAGTAGAACTTTTAGTAGAACACCAACCAAGAAGCTGACTGGTTTCCAGGTCAAAGAGATCTCCCATTTTCCTTTTTGACCATAAATCCACTCACATGGTTATGACATATACACTGTACCATCAGTAGCAATCAAAATGTTACTGAAAGATAACTGTAAATTTTGTGTATAGACTTGGTTTGTTAGACTCAAGAAACATTTTAAAAGGTTGCACGGGGCGTGTCACAGAAAGACGACAGAGGAAAGGAGGGAAAGAGGAAGGGGAGCTGCTGCAGCCCCCAGAGGAGTAGTAGAGGATGATAATAATGATGATATATAACGTATGCTATATACTGTACAAGCTTTACCAAATGATAATTTTCTACCAAAGATTGTTAACACTTTCATTTGTTCTTTGGTTCAAAAATTGATTTAAAACACTGCAGTACATCATACGTAAAAATGAATCAGATCCAGTATCCACTAATGGGAGGTTCATACTTCTCTGCATGCAAACTGTGTGGTCGTGCATTTGGACATGTAACGGACACAGAACCGTTCATATTTTGGCATCAAGTTTGAAAAAAATGTGTAAATTCGCACAGGTACAGAATGCATGAGAGTAAAAGTGGTGGAAATAGTGCTTAATTTTCAAACTTAAGTAAAAGTACAGATACCACAATGAAATGATACTCAAGTATATACTTCCTAGGGGTAAAATCAGACTGCTCCGGTCACTGACAGGCAAGCAAGTGATCACGAATCCTGTTAAGGATGACACTAGCAAGGACCTTACCTGGCAGGCAATGAGAGCAGTGTTATCACCCTGTAGTTGCGGCAACCCAAGTGACCACCCTCCTTCCCTTTCCAGACAGGGACTACAAGTCCCATTTTCCAGTCAGATGGGATGATGCCTAACTCCCAAATGGAAGCAAAGCACAGATCCCTGTGGTCTTCCCCAGCCCCATGGCCTTTCCTAATCCCAATGAGAAAGGGGGATTCACAACCGTGGACTGTCCAACATCCAAGCTGGAGGGTCAACTTTAAATAACTGCTCACAGTAGTTGGCTCAGCAGGTCACAACTGCAGTCTCATCCGTAAGGACTGTTCCATCACCCTCCCTTCCTTTCTAAGCAAGTCGTGGGTCACTAGACTGCAGATGGTGTATCACCTGCACATAGATTCATTTAACAAACACCTCCTTATCTACCCTCAGTGCTCTCACAGCTGTTCTCCTCAGTTCCCGGTACAGACTGGAGTTGCCACCAGGGAGTGCCCTGTGACTCCTCTCGATGATATCCAGGGTGCCCTGCAAGACGAAACACCTCCTTCTGGGGACACTGGCAATACCAACACAACCCTCGGCAACCTTTACACAGAACGTCTCTCACATCACATTAGAATCAGCAGTCGCACCCAAGTCTGCAAGTTCCTCACACAAACTGCATGCAAACTCATCAGAAACAGCTTGATCATGAAGTCCAACCTTATTCTTCTAGTAGGTGGTAGCCTACTGGATCTAAGCTGAATATTCAGAGTAGCAACAATGCTGTGGTCAGAATTAACAAATTGAGCACTTCTATAGACCCTGTAGTTCTGCAGGAGCCTCCAGCATCTGCCCATGAGGATGTGATCGATATACCCATCGACAGAGATCTGGGCACTCTCCAGTCTGCATACCTCAGAGAGTGCTGCCACCTAAATTTGGAGTTTACAAAGCTATCCCGACAACAGAGGAAGATGGTCATTTTGTCACAGAGATAAGACATTCCTTGCGTCTACCCAGATGGGCCACCCCAACTGGGACCCAAGTACAGCCATGAAGCAGGCGAAGTCTCAGCCCTATACCAGCCCCGATCCCCAACAGGCCTGACCCTATTAGCTCTCTGATGGCTTTGATTCATCCAGGGATGGGGCTCCCGAAGCCTTCCAACCATCCCCTTCATGGTGCGTGCAGCCTTCCTGTGGGCAGCTGCAGCAGAGCTACTCCCACGGAGAACAGAAGGGTTTCGTGTCTGTTTATATTGAGCAGTTGTGAGTTATTTTACAGGGGCTATAGTGCCAATCCCTCCGCCAATCCCCAATCCAATGTTAACCCTCTGGGGTCGACAGCATCGTAGGTGATGCCATGTATCTTTCTCGTGAATTTCAGTTCATAACTCGCTGAAATCTTATTGTAGAAAAATGAAAAAAATGCTGACTAAATCCATAATCTGTCTTCTTTTCAAAACATCCATTGTCGGAAGTATTAAAGTTTTTAAAATTAGGTTAAATCGGCAAAAAATTAAACCATGTCACCTTACTTTGTTTTACCTGCATCAAGGGTGTATAGTGCTGCCCTCACCTGAAGATCGCTATTTGCATTATAAATAGCTGCATTACCGCGTATTCAATTTGCATTTGCATGGTAATTTGATGAATAACGCGACAGTGAAACGTGATCCAGATACATCCCCATCAGCACCATAAAAGGGGGGGGGGGGGGAATGTGGCCAAGTGTAAATGGCTCATACACATGAAAGTTCCTACATATTCAATGAAAGGAGGCCAGAAATAGTGACATGAGTTTGGTTTTTCTTATTTATTTATCCAACTGAATGTTGCAACTACACCAGTCAGTCATCTTCATGTAGCCAAGACTCTGGAGATCAGATATCTGGGATCAAAACAAACTGCCACCATTGCTTACTATATACTTTTATAATCTTTCTGCAAGTCTTCCAAATTGCATTTTGCAATGTCTATACTTTCATGTCAAATTACAAACCTCACATGAATATGACATTTTTACAAAGTACACTATGTTTAAGATGAGTTTAATGCCAAAACAAATATATAATAAATAATTTATTTGCCATGAATTAAGTTTATGATATTAAATGAAATGTGTGACTATGCCCCAGTCAGTGAGAGTGTGTTCCCTACCCCTAGATCCCGGAGGGTTAAACTGCATTATGAACCACCGGAAACCTTTACTTGGTTGGACAACATGCCTTGCACAGAGTGCCCATTTTTCACATAATTAAAGATATTTATACATTCTATATTTGTAAGGTTTAACCATTTAGGGTCAGAATGTTAGTTTTTTTTGTAAGTCTGATTTTGGCTTTAAGTAAAACGTTACAAACGTTTACCCTGCAACAAGGAGCCCTCTGAAAAATCTTGCATTGGGGCTCATTATAAGAAGCTTATTTCACTGCTCTGAGCTTCTGTAGCACAAACCTTATTCTTCTCCGCATTGTCTGCAACAGTTTTCAGATGTCCAACTAAGTACTTCAGGGTGTGGTAGTAATGATCCGGCAAGTCATGAACCTAAAAACAGCCATGAAACATGATGAGAGACAATCATAAGAAAGAACTACAATTATCATGATTGACCACTCCCAAATAAGTCCCTTATTATCAACACACCAGTTTCTTCATGGTCTTTAGCCTGTTGCTGGCATTCTCCATCCGGTTGGCATCAATGAAGTCGCTGTACTTATCTGCAGAGTGAAAAGTCATAATATTAGCCACAATAGCCTGGCTGGGAATTTCAAATGTCGGACTTACAGACATATACATAAGGTTTCAAACCTGCATAGTGACATAGAAAAACAACATAATATCACTTAAGAGGATATTTACTGTATATAAACTTAAATTAAGTCTCATTGCATAGTGTAGGATCAATATACCCAATTTATGTATGTCAGTATGATTCAAAATATGCTCATATTAAACCTGCTATAGTCAAAGTGAGAAGGAGATTGAAATGAAATATATGCCACTGCAATTCGGGGTTTTTCTTCTCTCCCTGCCTACTGGGATGCAGTACTGGAACTCACCGTCAGTAAACAGAGGCTCTGGCAGCTTCCGGAAGAAGGATTTCAGCAGACTGCTGATCACATTTAAATCCTGCCATTTCTAGGGATTCAAATTTAAGAGGTACAGTTATCACATAATATTAATATATGTAACACTGCACACTTGCAGACAAGCACGTATCCTTATGATGCACTTGAAGGAAATGCAGTTCTCTGGAATCGCATGCTTCCAACACCAAGATATTGTGTCCGCACATCCAAGATATTGGGTTCTCACCCACTACGCATGTCTCTGTTTTGTTATATAGTAACATAATAAGGTACAGTGTAGTGCAATAAGGAAAACTGAGTGGCATATTATACTTTCATTCCGGAAATCCATGCCAGGAAGCATCGGCAAGTTTCACCCCATTTTCTGAATGAAAGTAAAATATCCAATTCAGTTTTCCTTATTGCGCTGCACTGTAACTTACAATGCTATATATATTCAAACCTGTCTTGAGTAAATTTAAAATGGTCGGCTGTAAGATCAATAGATTACACTTTTTACTTAAGTACTTTTATACTCAGGTAATTTTTACTTTTACCTGAGTAGTATTTTATAAACTATTTTTTTTACTTGAGTAACATTTTGGTGTGGTATCTGTACTTTTATTTAAGTGCAAATGTGCACATTTCATGAGTACTTGACCACAGAAATATGAACAGTTCCGTTTCTGTTACACATGCAGATGTGCAAACGCACATTAATGCTTAGGCTACTCACCTCTTCAGTAAGGTTGATGTCAGCCCCTTTGTTGAGCTGGTCCTGCAGACTGGACACCATGGCGTTGTTCCCAGGGACTCTATAGATCCCTGTGTACTCCAGGCCCATCTCCTCTACCAGCCCACAGCAAGTCTCCACTATGAGAGGGACAAACTAGGACGATGGGAAGGAGCTACATGAGTGTGCATGAACAAAGACTGACCCTGAGACGCCTAGGGGGTGAACTGAAGCAGTTAAAGAGACATGAAAGCACAGTGAGGAAGCAAATAAACATGAACAAGCAGTGGCCTAGGGAGAAATGCAAAGCTGAAAGGAGCTGCCCGCTCACCTTGTTGATGGCCCCAGGCTGGCAGTCCTCTAGCCGCACCCCAAACACCTTGGGTCCCGCCTTCTTGACCTTCTTCATGAGGTTGATTCCCCACGGAGCTTTGGGAAAGTTGCTTTCCTCTGCGGTCAGAAGAGACCCCATAGGGAGAAAAGGCCACGTTAAACAGACAATGCGCCATTTTGGCAGCAGTGCACCCTGAAGAGGTTGGCTGCAGATGGCTGATTCCCACACCGTCACCCTACTGTGTTACATTTGCTCACCTTTGCTGTCAGTCTTAGGGGAATGAGGTGGTGCCCCAGAATGATCTGTCTTTGGCAGAAGGAAAGAAGGCTTCATGCGGGGCAGCTTTGGGGACAACTCCGTCTTACTGCCCATGGGACTGAAGGGGAAACAGATGCACTGCTCACTATTCAAAAACACATGGGGACTCACCTTCAGCCTCGTGCAACACAAGGCTAACAGACACCAAACAACAAATATATCATGTGCTACAAATTAGTGGAGGTCAAAGTCAAAATTTCCTGCTGGTTCAGTCGCTCACAGCTCAGATGACATAAAAGGTTTTGGGTCATCCTTTGGTAACATTAAATGGATGTACACACACTAGCAAAACTGGAGACTGCTATCAGGGGTGTTTACTGGGTAAACGTAAATTAATGCACAGAGCAAAACAAAACGGACAGCTTGCAGAGTTAAGATGCTATATAATTATACCTAATGAATATAATGTGTCATTTATAAGTTTGTATCTGAAGACCTTCAGATGGTAAGTGATTTATAATTAAGCAATAACATATGAGAAGGAGTGTGGTTGTACTCCAATATATCATGGCTGTGATTTGGTCGTAGGCACGAGGGTGCAGGCTGAGTGTGAAAGATAATCACAGCCATGGTATATTGGAGAACAACCACATGACTTTGTGTATGTTATTGCTTTTACACAACAGTTCATAGAGTAGCATTTATAAGTTAACATTAATAAGCCACAACAGATAATATTTTGTTTCATTATTTATTTAAACATTTATGGGCCTCCGCAAAAAATAGCTCCCACCAGCCAACTGTTGACTATTACCAAGCAACATAAGTACTTTGAACCATATAATAATTTGAAAAATATATTAATATTTTACTGCTGAACTGGGGCACATTTCCCAAAAGCTCCCATTAGTCTCTTTAGATAGCTGAAACCATTCAGTTGCATGCTGCATACACAAATGTGTAAGTCACTAACGTAATGAACAACTATGCCTTTGGGAAACATACTCCCGCTCTGCTTTTATTTTTTATTTTGTTGTTTCAACTTCGCATCTTCCGTTTTTGGAACGAGTTGCATCACTGTTGTAAGTTGCATCATTTATGTGAATTACACAAGTGTTTTTAGTGCAAAAGTTAATATTTTACATAAAATCTATTATTTTCAGAAAATACAATCCATACTATTTTAAGCTATTGTATGACATATATTTTAAGAAACATAAGTTAAATAGGACTACTTTGTAGTCTTACACTTATAAAAAGTCTCATAAAGGTAGTGAAAAATGCTAAAGGAACACCCTAGTTGTCAACAGTAATGATCACAATTTAAAAATAAGGGACATAAGTAATTTACAAAGTCACTGCTTACCCACAATTGTCCAAGAATTGAAGTGCTTTCTTTTTACTGAATTTCTTCAGTAAAAACTCTCACATCACAAAATATAAAGTTGAATGTCCCTAGTTAGTGCAAACAAAACCCAGACCTGTGCTCTTCTTTCTGGGAGTTTTCACATGTTGTCTTGACCCAGTAACAACCGCAGGATTATCGTATTGTTATTATACGAATAGGCCTATGAGTGGGTGGCTTTGTGACTCAGACACTGTCAGTCTTTTTTTTTTAATTCTCCTTACAAAGTTCTAAAAATATGCTTCATTTATTCCTCTATACATATATATATAGGAAAAGTAGACTGTTCAAGGGTCCTGTTTTTTTTTTTTTTTTTAAACATTTCTTGCAGAGTGTTTCACACTATTTGACAAGATTTCTGTGGGGGGGCTGGGATGGCTGACTCCAGAGGGTTAAGATTAAGTAACAGTTTTTAGGTACACATGTAAAGCAGAGTGATACATCTGATGTGAAATGTCCATATGTGCTTATTTTCTGATAAGAGCACTCATAGAAAGCCTCTTGTCCAATTAGATTTCTTGGTCGGAACATCTGAGTAAGCACAAGTTTCAGATGTCCTGCATTCCTCTCAGACAATATAGTTTTAAAAATATTTAACCTGAAATCTACAATACATCTTTAATGGCATGGTGGCAGTCGTACATGACAACATATTGTTGCTCGGCTTCTGTTTAATATTTTTTTGTTTAACTGTTGAAGAAACTCAAGAAAAAAATATTTAAAGCCCTGATTATGAGGGCCCCACCTCTGCTTCCTGTAGTCATTCAGCTTCTTATTGATTAGTGCTTGCCTAGAGGACCCAAACTCCTGAAAAATAATACAGGTAGTATAGATAAGCATGATAATATAATGCCAAAGATATACAAATAATTCATTAATGAAACATTCTTAAAAAGAACTCAGAGATATGTTACATACTTGTTTTACTGACTGAAACACAACTATTTATTACTTTTTGGGGTCATATACATGGACTAATAGTGTGTTACACAAGTTTCTAACATTGCCTAAGTCAGCCTGTGGTGGTATTCGCACCTTAAAAGCTACAATGACATGAAACCATTGCTTTTTTTTGTAAACAAGTTTGAACACACAGTTGCCTAAGATTAGCAAAATAATTATGAAACATATTGCAAGAGGGTGTGGAGGGTGCAGTAAGGTGTTGTACATTTGAAACATGTACAGAGATGAGACTCAGGGGTCCTCGAACCTCGCTGTCAGTCCTGCTGTTCTCACATATGACCTTGATCCAGCTGAGCATGTCATCACGGTCCTCAGCCTGCAGAAGGTACTCGCAGAAGTCCTGCGTAGTGAGGCGCAGCACGTGTTTGCGTTTGGTCTCGCTGTATGCAATGTCTACCAGACAGCCGCGGATACTGATTAACTGCTCATCCTCACAGTGGGCCGACCTGGCCCCTCCCCCCAGGGTGGCTCCATGCAACACTGCCTCCCGCTTGTCTTTGTAGAGGTAGAGCGAGTGGGAACGCAGCACAGAGAAAACCCGCTTCCATGGCCGCATGCCACTGGCCAGCTTCTGGGATGTGGAGAGGGAAGGACTATGGGTCATTTTTAAAGCATAGCTTACGTATGTTCTCACATTAAATATATTGCAGGTTTTCAAACCTTTTTTGTGTTTACGCCTGGGTATGTAAGGAGCTGTAGTGATTAAGATGAGATTACCACATACTCTCTGATCTTACTCACCTTGCCCTTCTCTGTGAGGATCTGCTTATAGTGCAGCCACCCCTCCTTGCGTATGTTGCTGAAGGTGACGGTGCCGAGCTCAGAGGTGGAATGACGCTTGCAGTGTGTCTCCACTACGTTGCCAAGGCTGTCAAAGGACTGAGTGTGAGGAAGGAGAACAAGTCACCAAAGTGCATGTGGGTAAACTACTAATCGCACGTCAAGTCAATGGGGCACAGGCATACCAGGAACACATAGAAGAATGAGTCTGTATGACATTTCCATAACCTTCTCTGAAACTCATACGTAATGCTGGAAATCACAAAGGATAATAAAAAAAGTTCATTTAATGGGCTATTACAGTTGCCAAGAGCAAATAATAGTGGTTAAATTAATGGATCCTGAAGGAAGAAGTATATAAATTTCAGTTAAGTTCTAGTTGGATAGAATGAGTAAACCATGAATGTCGTGAAGAAGAAACATATTGACCAAATAATCAGCAGCTGAATGAAAATGTTGGAAAGCAGTGCTGTTATGCACATATGTATGTTATTAAAACTCACCCCATCTGCAAAAAAGCTTTTGACTCTTTTTGGCAGTCTCCTGTAAGAACAAGAGCAGAACATGAGAGATACTGCATGCAAATAATGAAAAATGTTAAAGTACATTGTACTTGTATGGAGATGCTTTTGAGTTTGTTTCCCCGACTGAATCCATGGATGTTTTCACTTCTTAACATTCTACTGTCATTATGATTGTGATGGACGGGTTCATGGACTTTGTTCATTTGGAGGGGACTGAAGGTGGACAGACTACGGCATAGGGTTGGTAATCCAGTATCTTGTTACACTGTGTCATTTGACCTGTCAAATCTAACCAAAATGTTCCACCCTTAGTGGAGCAGTCAAACTATTAAGCAGCAGTTTTTTGTAATCTGATTCTCGGGGTTCCAGCCCTGCTACCTGAGCTCTGCTTGCTCACCAGGTTCCATGTCCACGTCAGTAATATAGACCTACTTATTTCATACCTTTCTCTCTTACTTAATAGCTGTCAATGTCACTGCTTGTTAAACAGAGCTTGGCTGTCTAATCAAAGCACTCGGAAGTCCATCTGGGCCTTTGAAGATTAACTTCAGAGGCGGCAAAATTCTGCTAGAGTAGTACTCGACCAAACGTTATCAGTGTGGGTGTGCTTCCCCCGCAGACTAATTAGCATGAATGACAACCTAAGTGTAAGGCAACCAAAAACAGGTAGCCTTGAGGAAAACCAGGGTCCTGCACCCAGAGTGGCAGCCCTGCTAACTGTATCACCCTGCCAAAGATCACAGATGGCTTTTCAGTGGCATCCTGAACACATAATTCTGTGTGGCTCACAGGAAGATGGCAGCCAGCCATACTAGATACAGGTTTGCCCGTTTGTCTGCAGCCATTTGTCATTTCACCCATGAACTGAAACTGAAGCTACAACCATAAACTACACGGCCATTAAGCACTCCTTGCTTTTGGAGGCAGTGTACAGCTTAACCATGTAGTAAATTGTTCATGATAAAGGAAGGAGAGCAGACTGAGAAAAGAAAAAGAGCCAATACAGGAGACTAACCAAAATCTCCACAGTAAAGAGAAAAAAAAACACCTCTGGAAATCTAAGGGCAACTAGCTGCCCAACCCCCCTGGAATATAACATTGATGACAAAATGGACTTCCTGTTAAAGACTTTGCGGCTGGATCATCCCAAGCAACTCTTAGCTTCAGGCATAGTAGTCAACCAATGCACCGTCATAAAATGAGAGCTGTTAGTTTTTAAAGTTAATGAATTTATTAACAATTAGGCTGGACCAGCCATTTGAAGACAACAATATAAACAACCAACCTATTGACTCATACAAAAACATATCAAAAATTGGAGAAAATTAATAGGATACTCAAGAACATCCACACTAAGCCCTGCTGTAGCAGCCAGGCATCACTGATAGTGATAGCTACAGTCATGTGAAAAAATTAGGACACCCATTAAATATTTAGCACAAATATTTACTGTATATAAAACCTTGTTTCAAATTATATTTGTAGATAAAGGTGATGGAACTGCATTACCTATGCAAAAACAACAAATAAATTCACTTATTTTAAAGAAATTAACTAAGATGCCCATTCCTACTAAGGAAAGTTTCCCCCACTCTCAAATGCAAAATTCCTTAAGCTGTGTGATGTTTCAATGGTGTCTTGTGTGCACGGCCCAGTTTAATTTACCCCACAGTATCGCAATAAGATTCAGATCTGTGCTTTTATTTGGCTATTCCAAAACTCTCCATTTCTTTCTTCTAAGCCTTTTCTTGGTAGATTTACTAGAATGTTTTGGGTCATTGTCTTGCTGCATGGTCCACTCCCAATTCTGTTTCAATTTCTGGACAGATGATCTCACATTGTCCTCAAGAACCCTCTGATACGATTAGAAATCCATAGTGGATTATATGATGGCGAGCTGGCCATTTAATGGGGTGTCCTAAATATTTGCATAGGTTATATGCAAATACTACATCATTTTATATAATAGACTTGAGCATCTACAGATTTTCATACTCACAGGGGTCCTGGAACCAATCCTCCAAATGTGATTTTCCTGCTTGTGTGCATAAAGTTTTCACCATTGATCAAGATAATTTTCTTTAAATATGCACTTAGTTGCAGCACTAATACTACAAGTGGAAAGTATCTATTTTTAAAGGAGGAGCAGATTTTTATAGAATATATAGTAATAAGTGATAAGCTATGCCTAAAGAAAATCATCAGACCTGTTCTGGACCTGTTCTATTTAGATTAATATGAATAATAATCTGGAGTTTGATCTCTTTGGTCTAAGTTTACAGACTGCAAGGAAGCAGTTAGCTGTTTTACTGAAGAACTTTGTTAGGCTGGAACAGTTAATTGAATTAACAAGGGACAGTGTTTGCTATTTAGTTCCACGAAGATAATGTTACGCAAACTGACTTGCCCAGTGCTAACATACAGGTGCAATAAAACTGCTGTGTAACATGTCAGGAGATGCCTGTCAGGAGGGGGCAGTGGCACTTTCTACTTTGCAAAAGGTATAAAAGGAGGTTTTAGGTGTTATTTTGTGTATTATTTCTTTTTCAGAAATAGCTGAACTTTTAACTGTTGTTAACCCCCCCTGTACTGCTGTGGTGCAAGCTGGTGACATGAACATTCATGCTAATAGTCTGTAGTGTAACTTTGCAAACATACTTTCTAATATGCTATACTGCTTTAATCTTGTGCAACATGTTAATTTCCCTGTTCATGGTAAAGGTCATACAAATCGATCTTGTCTGCAGCATCAGGGTCATGATTTCAAGTATTCTATCCACTTCAACTGGTATTTCTGAGCACAAGCGGTTGACATTTGGCATTAACTGCACTATACAACATGCTAGCATAAAGCGTATTATCCAGTTCAGGAATTTAAAAATGTCATTAGCTGACTCATTAAATAAGATTCACGGGTGCGCTACAGCTGAACAATCACTACATAAGTGAAATTATTGATGAGTTTGCTCCCATTATAGAGCATGTTGTGATGCTTACTTACTAGGGATGTAACGATGACAGAAACGCATGATACGATAATATCACAATAAAAGGTTCACGATACGATAACTATCACGGTATATGAAACTCTTAATAATTAATAATACACATGCTTATTTATAACACTTTAGTTCTTCCTTTTAACATAAAGTGCTTCTGCTTTTCTTCATTAGTGAAATATCCAGCTATGACCTTTGCCAGAACTTAGCAGTAATTGTCCTTTGCAATGAATGACTGAACAATGCATGTAATTATAAAACAAAAACAAGCAGTCAGTAGTTCATTTATAAAATATTAATTATTACTGCAGCAGCTGGATCTTTTAAGCAAAATACAATCTGCAATTCTGAAGTAGTGTTTTCTGCCATTATTCCGCCTGGTCTGTTTTCACCATGTGAAATATAGGCCACGCCCATACATACTAACACACTAAATAATGCGTGAAAACTGTGCGTGTCGCACTTATGACCCTATTTTGGTTCCACTTAGTAGTGTTACTAGCCAGTTCTAGGTTCGATGGGAGTGGTGGGGGAAAAGATAATGACACCTCAAAATTTAGAACAGCAACCTTTAGTAAATATTAATTGTAGAACATGAAGAATACATTGACATACATGTACATTTAAATGCAAAAAAGGAAATCTACCTCTTTATGGATTAAAATATTGTTTGTTTTGGGTTCTGAGTCCAGTGGTTAAATCAGTTATTCTTAGTTAATCCTAAATCTAAATCTAGTTATATCCTAGTCCAGTTTTGCTCATTTTTGACTGTGCACAGATCGCTGCATTGATATTTCTGAAGAGATAAATTATCGTTTTGTAAATTTGTACAGTAAATACTGTAAATGTGTTTTTGTTTCTATTTGACCAATTTATACATTTTTGTTGTAATAGTTGTTTTGTAAAGGATTTAATGACCTATTTTCATGTGGGTTACACACGGCCAATAGAGCACAAAGCATTCGTTAATGTAGTAAGTTATTTTTTAGATGGAGCTTATACGAGCGAAATAACCACGTGATATCTTGGTTGATAAAGTAACAGTCCGACAACGATTTCGAGGCATTTTTTATCACGATATTGCGATGTTACGTTTATCGTTACATCCCTATTACTTATTAATCTTATCCTGGGTTTACCAATACACCTTAAATCAAAGGGTCACACACTTGAGAGGCTGTACAAAAAGTTTGTTCTTACTATGAATGTAGAAACTGATACTAAGTCACTTTCTGCACAGCACCGGTGCTCACCCCACAACTTATACATATACAGACATTCCCTGACTTTTTAATTCTTAATATTTTTAAACCATAGAATTAGGTTGAGGAGTTCTGTTTGTGTTCTTGTTTTGTACCTTGCACCTTGCACCAAAGTAACCTTCATATCACGTATAAGTGCCTCTTAAATAATTAAACAAGGAATATCTATTGCTGCAGTTGCCTCATCTAGGAACATTTTTCTTCATTTACTGTATGGAAAGATAGACATGCCATGTGTGTCATGTGGCAGACCATGTGACATTTAGTGATGGACACAAGAGGCTTCTGTAATGGTACGCATGCACTACAGGTACTCACGAGAAGCCACGGCCTTCATCTCGGAAGACGATCAGTCCTTCATCAAAGGACTTGGAACGCTCTGTTGTTATAGCCAGCAGAGGAGAGGAATGTCGGCTGGACTCAGGGTCATCGGCTGGACAGGGAGAGGGAAAGGAGACTCAGGTGACAGTGCTATGTGCAAAGAAGGGGGAGGAAGTTCAAACAAATAGGTAAAAGTCAGATGACCAGGAAGGGAGGGTGAGGAGAGAACAAAGCAGAACAGAACAGGATAGAGAAGGAGAAATGGTATGATGGGGCTGGTTTGGGACTGGGATACCATGGAAACTTTTGCTCACTGTTGTTGTGCTGGAGAAGACAGTAAGAAATCTGATTAGGCCAATGAAATCAGACTTACAGATAATCTGGAACAGCATGATACAAGACTTCAGAAAGAAGTCTGGAGTATATCTGTTGTTTTTTTTGTAAAGTAAATTGCCAATCAGAGCCTTTTTACTGTTGTACCACAGACAGTGAGAGAAGTCCTAAGTGATGGGTATTCCTTCTGGGTGGTTATGCTGGGGTAAGGTAGGTAGGAGGGGGGGCACTGGGGGATTGGGCATCACTCACTGCAGTTCTGAGAGTAGAGCCTGGTGAAGGGAAAGGTGAAGGTGGGGGAAACAGGGTTGGAAGAAACGGCGCGTGTGGAGCTCATGGCACTGGACACCACTGAGGAGGCGGGGACGTGCCGGGCACAGAGGTCGGCGCTGGGGCTCGTTGGTTCATCTGAGGGGGTGGGGGATGGGGGGGATTAGGGACCAGGAAAGGGGGGTTAAGTAGAAAGGAAAGGGGAGGGCCAGGGAAGACAAGCCAAGCCTGGAAGTGCCACTCAGAAACTCATTTTGCAGAGGGCACCTCGAGTGACATATAGTTTGCAGAATCCCATAGAGGGCATCAGAAAGTCACACTGAGGAACAGGCCCTTTTCATACACTGCCACACTCGGGGCCCTGCACCACATGATGGAAATGCTACCCGCATACATAAAACCAGAGGTGAGGAAGCAGCTCTGCAGGCAGTGACCATTAGGATAGCTACCCTTTGAAAAAAAACGCCGAGTTGCATGTCAGACCAGCACAGTGGAAACCCTCCAGAAAGACTGACAAAAACTGATAGCTCTCCTCACCAGCAAGCTATGAAAACATTCTTGGTCTTATTAACTCTCTCTTCAGCCTGACGTAATTTTTTGGGAATTCAAATATTCACGAACTACTGATTTAAGCGAGGTGAGAAGATCTCTGAGCACTAGCTGTAACCGAATCACAGACAATGATGTACATCATGTAATAATGAATATGGAAATATCTGCAAATTCCTACCACTATTTTTAATTTTGCAAAATTTTATCCACATATTCTGGAAATCATCTTGTGACCCCCACTTTGGGAACCACAGGTTAGAAAAACAACAAACTTTACATTTTGATGACCCCAGTTTCTTCAGCATCAACAGACTGAAAGAGTACTTTTGAAGTATAATTGGTAGATTTGCTACTTCTTTGGGAGTCTCAAACAAATTACGTCATTAAAAATTATTATCCCATGGGATGTATATCTCCAGAAGGACCACTAAAGTAGCGGGAAAGATTTTAGAATAAGCAGATGCTGTTTCCTGCTTGCTAAAAATGATACATTATCATGATTACAATGTTTACAAGTTACTGAATTGATGTCAGCCTCTCATTGCACGGTCATGGCATCCAGGGCTTTCACTTGCTTTCAGTTTCTGTCCTAAGTTAAAGATTGTGTATAACATTCACTCAGGCAAGGGGGCAGCAAAACACCAAGCATGATTTCTCACAAAAATTGTTACCTGCAACAGTTATGATTGAGCACCATAAAAACAGCCTCACTGCAAAATTAATTGTACAAAATAAAACTTGGAGTATTTTAATATGCTCAAGTACATTTTCTGACATTTGCAAACCCCTTATGTGTCATGTAGAAAGAAAGGTGGAGCTAAATATCTGCCATTGTGTATCCTGGTACAGTATTGGGTCTCAGTATGTCTTTGGACAATCCGACTGTTGGACTGGAGGATCACAGTGGGTCAGTGATCTTGCTATGACCATGATTTCCGGCACTGAATCGGAATTTTCACAGCAGACTTGCCAGGCACCTACCAGCGCTACTGGACATTAGTGTGGCCTGTGAAAGATGTAACTCATGTTAACTCTGTAAATCAGCATTCTTTAATTACAGCCTGAGAAATGTGTTGATGTGGACACTGGCCCATTAAAGTTCTCTGAAAAACCTACTTAACACCACCAGCAGAGCTGAAACATTGAACCTAAAAACCTAAACAAGTTTTTACATTGTCGAATTTCCTATATATTCCAGTTCAGACTAGGGCTGCAACGATTCATTGAGTAACTCGAATAACTCTATTACAAAAAATCCTCGATGCAAATTCTTTGCTTTGATGCTTCGTATAATCAGCAAGACTATGTACTGATTAGTGATCACCGTGTTTCACTAGGAGGATTATTACTGTCGCACAGTGTGCTTACGCTGCATTACGTGTAGCAGGTTTGATTTGATGCTGCAATGGAGGAAGACCGGGAAAGACATGAAAGTCAGAGAAAAAGACAAAAAATGTCTAAAGTTTGGGACCATTTCAAACAAAAGAAAAGCGAAAATACTGTAGTGTGTCCATTGTAAAACCGAATTAGCTTACCACAATAGCACAACGTCAATGATTAAACATCTCAACAGAAAGCACCCAGTCTATGCATCCAGTCCACAGAGCGGAACAAGTACAAGGTAAGCGCGAGCGTTTCACTCACATCTGTGGCTAAAAAGAGACCTGCGATAGAAACATATTTATGGGCATATATGTGAATGACAGAGATGGTGAACTCAGGTGGAGTGAAGGAAAACAGCAGCAGTGCTTATAATCGCTACTAAACCTTTACTGGTAAAGAGCTGGCGAGAGCCCTTAATCAAACCAGCTGTTCGACAAGCTGAAATCTGAAGAAAATAAATGTTTTCAGCTGCTCCCATCCACCGCCGTTTGTCTTCCTCAGCAACAAGGCTACAGTAAAGCTATACAAGTTAAAATAGAAGCTGTCTGTCTGCAGATAAACTGTTAGCTTAGTTTGATGCAATATTTAAATTTGGCAACTTGCAGCAGGCTGACAGCAGCTGTCATACTTTGTCGCAGTGATACCTGCAGCATGCAGGGGTGAGTCTAAAGGGGAGTATGGTGTGTAATCAACTAGATCTATTTCAAGCTGTAGTAATATTATTCTGCAGATTTAGATTAATATGAATAATAACACATACTTATAATAATATAAATAATATAATATAAATATAATATAAAAATTACCCACCCCCCTTCCCCCAACAGCCTTGGGCCAGTAAAACTCTGAGACACTGGATCCTTTATGCTCCTTTAAAGGCTTACACACACACACTCATTCTCTAACACACTTAAACACACACACTCACATTCACTTATACACACATGAACATGTACACTCCATTCCATCCAGGAGATACAATCCTGTCGGAAATTTTTTTTATGCCTCCTATAAATGTACAAGAACACAGAGAGTAAAGGTCATTTTAATTTATGCCTTAGTTTAAGATATATGCATACCTTTTTTCAGTAATTTTATTTGACATTATTTTATTTATTTTTGCATTTAAGAAAGTGTTTTTTTAAAAAAAAACAAAAAAAAAAACAAAAAAAAACAAATATGTACATAAATGCACTAAAAGGGTTTAGTTCTTTTGTCAGCTGTTGTATGGGGTTCAATCATTAAAAATGTTCCTAAAAAGGAAACCCATGAGTTATTCATTTTAAGAGACTCGTCTATTTTTTCTTTTTTCGAATAGTTACTATTGCGTTTTAATAAGACAACAGTATTTCTTACCCGATTAATCGATTGAATACTCGATTACTAAAATAATCGATAGCTGCAGCCCTAGTTCAGATTTTATAAAAACTTTACAGGTCATATTTAATCTATCTTAAAAAGCACCATTAAGTCACTTACAGAACACAGACAGATAACAGGGCTGCTGTGAGATGTACAAATCTCCAAAAACACCCTTCCCCATAGAAGTTACTGAGGTGGAATTTTTCAGATATAATATATACCAAGGTAGACTGTTATTCTACAGCAAAGTAGTACCTAAACATGACAGCCTTTTCAACCAGCAACAATGCAACTATATTTTTAATCAGTTGGATAATGCAGACAGTGCACAGATCTGGGCAATGATAATTATGAATAAGAATACAGACTGTGTGTTTACAGACCCACAGATCAAAACTGCCCTAGTTTCAGCATGGAGACTGGAAACATGCCCCTGCTTGCTGAAAATGTTTGGCTCTGCGCGATAAGAGGGCCTTGCGCTGGAATTAACCAACAATGATGGTTCCACTTCTACTTTTGTTTTTCAGAACAGGTAAAACAGCTACAAAAAACTCAGCTGTTTGAACTTTGTTTCAAACATTTACATGCAATACTATGTTGAAACCTTCTCCATACAACCCTGTCACGACTTTCAGCTTCAGCAGATGCTGATTATACATATCACATATAAACTGATTAGGGGCGGCATGGTGATGCAGTGGTTAGCACTATTGCCTCACACCTCTGGGACCCGGGTTCGAGTCTCCGCCTGGGTCACATGTGTGCGGAGTTTGCATGTTCTCTCCAT
>JAODJX010000098.1:869723-881395 GCA_026776945.1 Isichthys henryi | reverse complement strand
CCATAGGTGTGCATGTGTGAGTGACTAGTGTGTGAGTGTGTCCTGCGATGGGCTGGCCCCCCATCCTGGGTTGTTCCTTGCCTCGTGCCCATTGCTTCCGGGATAGGCTCTGGACCGCCGCAACCCAGTAGGATAAGCGGTTTGGAAAATGGATGGATGGATATAAACTGATTTTATTTACATATGTGTAAATGCACATAGAAGCAGGTGAAAGCAAATACAGTAAACTACAAAGTGTTTCCCTTCCCTGTGCTTCTTTGGAGAAGATCACCACAACCCTGTCCTGGATAAGCAGCTATGGAAGATGGATTATGACTGGCGAGCTGGCTGGATGGATGGATACCAAATAATACTAGAGCAATCTTCAATAAAATTCATCTAGCTCAACTTGGAAAAGTGCTTATTAGCAGTGCCAATGATTTTTTATCTCTGGAAAACAATGAGTTGGTGGGCTAAATATCTAAATTAAAAACATTCCGTGTGGCGTCTAAGTGGTTCACAAACCTTTTACACAGCATACCACCTCAGAAAATGTTACAGTCACTGTGTACCACCATTATGACTTTATGCTTGACTGTGAAGAACATGTTTGCTGCTGGAAATTAGGACTCTAATGGTACGTCTTAATGTGAAGCTGAAAGCTGCTAATGTGAATGCAGTACAGATCAGGTACAGTTAATTTTCAAAATGTGCCCCTTAATGGATATTTATTTTTTATTATTTATATTTACTTCATAGAATATGTATTTGAATTTACTTTTTTAAATTTTAGTTTCTTATTAGTAGGTTGCAGCAGTATTGACACTTTTTAATTTAGAAAGACAGTCATACTTTGTTCAGTAAACCACTGTTTAATAAAGAAAAAAATAAGTAATGTATGTTTTATTTCTTTTACCCATGCTGTACCGAAAACATACAAAAGGTGACTTCAAAACCGAGGTACGTACCAAGCCATGATTTTTGTGTACCGTTACACCCCTAGTGGAAATTTAGTCGTACTCCTTTTTATGTTTAGATTAGATTACTTGTGCTGCTGTACGAACTTGTTTTAGTTCTTCCTGCAGATATTTTAGTAGAGCATAGTTTGCAGGATGCTATGCTTTATTTTTTGTCATTAATTCTGGAGTACTTCCAATACCCTTTTTATACTTCTACCCACAAATACAATTCTTTTGGTAATTTCAAAACAAGAGACAACTCAGATAAAAGCAATAACTGTCCTATCAAAGGCTACCACACATCCGGTGGGAGACAAATGGGAAATTTGCTGAAAACATCTAAGTCTAACTTGCCTTCTGTCTTTGCTGTAATTTGTCTTAGAAATATTGTGTTACAGAGCCCTGCCTACAGCCAGGGTAATGTAGGTAATCAGAGGGAGCCACTTCCTGTCAGACACCCATGACATACAAAGCAGGTATGCTCATGTGAACACAAGCACGACCAGCCTCCACATCTCTCTTCTCTTTCAACACTGTCCCAATTACTTAAAGAGGTCCAACTCTTTCACAGCAGTTTTTGATTCCTGCTTCACATAAACATGCAATCATGCATTGCCCTGGCATTTCAGGTAGATAAAGATATAATTCCCTTTTCACAATGTTTTGGTATCAGAATCTAGGAAATACCATTAGGGGTGGGAAAATAGGGCATCCGACTGACAAATACAAAATCCTGCTTATTCAAAAAATTACTTCAAAGTTCTGCAAAACTGACATTGTTTCAAAAGGCAAGAAAACCATTCAATCCCTTAAGCATCTAAGTGGCTTATGTGAAGGTATGAGATTACTTCTGTTTTGTGAACTGAGGATCACAGTGGTTTAAAGGAGGAAAGCAGACCTGATGAAGGTACTGACCTATGTAGGGGATGTATGCCAGTGAGTCGTCCTCTGCAGGCACCGGTGACAGGCTGTCGTTGGGGCACTGGGGCAGGTCTTCTGAGCGCTGAGCAATGGAAGCACCCCTGCTAGGCTTAAGTGTGAAGCCATGTGACTCGGGGGACTTGACACTCAGGGAGAAGTTTGGGTGCCTCAGCACATGGGATGTATGTCGGCCTACAGCCAGCTTTGGGCGGAGCACCACCGTCTGGGTCTGAGACACACACTCTGACTCATCTAAGGGCCTCTCATTTTTGGTCTGCTGGGAGATGCCGTTGGGAGACTTGGACATAGAGTGCAGGGAGGGGGAGGTGCAGGCCCTGGATGCCACAATGGGGACATTGTTCGGGGGACTGGTTTTAGGGGTAGGTTCCCAGTTGAAATGGAGTCCAGTATAGGCTGGATCCCTGAAGGAATGTGCCTGCAACAGGCGACCGGCCTTGCGGTAGAAGGAAGGGCTGTAGCTCTGATAGCCAACTGACTGCTCATCCAGGCCTTGTGGAGGAAGCCATCTTGACTGCCCCACCTGCTGGGAGTTTGATGTTGGCTGTTGTTGATGCAATGGCATTGGTGGGCCTGGGGAAGGCACCGGAGACATGGTACAATTATTTCTCTGCTGGTGGCCATCAGTTCTAAGTGGTGCTTTCTGGGCTTGACTGAGCCAGGCAGACTTCTCAGAACAGGGCGAAACTAGACCTAATGTCTGGTCAAGCATCTCCATTGAGCGGCTGTGGCAAATGTAGGCAGAGCCAGGCGGGTTACTGGAGGAAGTACGGTCGGAGGTTGGCTTGCTACTGATGTCCCAGTACGGGTCATTGGACTGCAAGAGCAAGGTATCCTGGGAAGAGCTGTGTGGCCACCCAACATGGTGGTGGTTCAGTGCAGAGGTCACCTCAACCAAGTGGTCTTGGGAGAAGCTGCGGTGGCGAGGGGGCATCGTCGGCCCCAGGTGTTCCGTGGTCTGGCTATAGTACCAGTCAGACAGAGCCTGCTGGCAGAGCTCGCTCTTGCTGAGGCCTAGCTGTGTCTGTGAGGCCGAAGCAATGGCAGCCTGATGATTGGTGAAGTGGAAGTGCAGGGGACTGCCCACTTTCCCTGCTAAGGAATAGGAGCGGCCACGAATCTGTGCCACAACTGAAGGGTCTTCGCCCTGGCGGCTCCCTGCCCGCTCATTCACTTGGGCCAACAGACTGTCTAGACGGCAGTGGTTATCCAGCAGGCTGGATGGTTTGTTTGAGCCTGGCCAGCAGTTCCAGTTGTCTACCGGGTTCTGGCCTATGTGCATAGCTGTGGGCTGTATCTTGCTGCGTGGGTAGCATACAGGTGGTGGGTCGGGCAGGTTTTGAGCCTCCCCCTTGAACGGCTCATGGCCCTTCATATAGGCATCCTGGGAGTATGCCTGCAGAACAGAGACACAAGGAAAGGAGGATATTAATGACAGAGATAGTATACATTCATGCACAGCAGTGTATTTCAACCTTTTTTGAGCCACGGCACATTTTTTACATAGAAAAAATCCCACGGCACACCACCAACTAAAAATGTTACAAAATCACACTCTGTAGCCGAGTAATGACAAAATAGTCTCTCAATTTATTTATACTCACAAGGCTAGTGTTTAATTGACGTCATTTCTGATTGAGAGAACGCTGTACGCATTTTGGCTGCCGCTTCTCACTGGTGCTTATTATTCTTGCTTAGCGTTTGTCAGTCTAAATTATGGATTTTTTTTTTACTTCGGGACTGCCACTTTTCGGGCGTATTCTCTACTCTCTCTCTCTCTCTCTCTCTCTCGCATCCTGTTGATTATTTCACCTACGCCACGAGTTCTCTCCCTATTTGGTTCCCCCGTGTCAGCATAGTCGGTGAGTCAGCCTCCACTTTCTCGTTTACTATGTTGATTGCTCAGTGGGTGTAACTTATGGGTTCTGGCTAACGTGGTGGTCAGTGGTGCTGTCCCAGAATATGAACTTCTCACCGCAACTTCATGCCTGCTGCACTCATTCCCTGCTTGGAGAAACAATATATACCTGGTGTAAGAAGCTTGGCATCGCTTGTCACCCGCGATATATTCACCGTTCCCCACGTCATTTTCATATAAACTGTACCTCCTCCGATGCTATTCCGACAGTTTGGACTAAGAGCCCCGAGTCGTCAAATGGCACATCAAGACACTGGGTTAGATCAAGGAGTGCGTTGAGTTACCTGTCGAACGCTATGGAACGGAATAACCAAAGCAAAGTTGCCAATTTTTATATTCAATGTGCTCTGTTAAACTGTCGGTCCTTGATAGATAAGGCAACCTTGTTGAATAAACTGTCCATTGCGAATTTTCTGGTCATGTTACTTCTCGTTGAAACTTGGCAAACTCTGAATGACTGAATGACAACTGAACCTGCTCACCCCTCCTGGCTATAGCTTCTGTCTAAGCACCGTTTAACGGGCAGGGGTGGTGGTTTGGCGGTGGTCTATCATGACAGCATTAATTTTAGTGTTGGTGAATTACTAAACATCTCATCATTAGAATATTTGGTTTTTAAAATCACTGGCCATACATTGCTGTACATGATATTAATCTATAGACCACCCAAGCTCCTTCCAAACTTTTTCTTGGACCTCAGTGAACTGCTTACTCTTGTTTCTGGTATGTCTCCGGCGATTATCTTACTTGGTAACTTTAATATTCATATGGACAGTGATTGTTCATCTGCTCGTGAGTTGCGCTTAATATTGGACTGTTTCTGTTGACTGGTTGTTCAGCATGTTGATTTTCCAAATCACACCAAGGGTCATACACTTGACCTTATATGTTCCTCTGGTTTGCAAGATGTCCATGCTTCTGGCTCTCTCTTGTGTGTTTCATATTATAAACTCATTGAATTCTGTTTTAATTACTCTATGCCTAGAACATGTAAAAAAAAACTGATTAACTACCGCAACTTTAAGTCTATTGATCAATCATCCTTTTCAGACTCTCAGCATGCATCTCGTCTCCATGATACTCTAGACCTGACTTGTTCCATGCAGATACTTTCAATGTATAACTCTATAATTTCACAAGTTCTGGACACTTATGCACCTGTCAAATCCATGCTAGTCCTTACTACTTGCACCTCTCCCCCGGTTCACAACAGAGCTCCGCACCATGAAACAGGCAGGCCGCCGTCTTGAGAGGCTATGTAAGAAAACGGGTCTGACAGTCCATACCCTAACCTATGCTGAACACCTGACGGCTTACAGATCCGTTCTTACGGCTGTGCGCTCATCATATTATTCTACTCTTATTAACAGTGGTTCAAGCCGACACAGAACACTCTTTCCTACGGTAAATAAGTTATGTCAGTCTCCAGTTAAAACTAACATTGCTTCTCATGAGCGCTGTAACTCATTTATTAAATAATACCATAACCCCTTGTCCACACGTTATCAGCATGTATTCCCTCCTCTCCTGCTTCTATTAATCAGTTAATCAGGAAATCAAGTATATCTATGTGTCATTTGGCCCCTGCTCCTGCTACATTTATAAAGGACTGTTCAGACACTCTGTCGGTATGCATTTCACATTTAATAAACTGTAGTCTTGCTACTTGTATTGTCCCACCAAAATTGAAAATTGCCACTATTCTTATTGGTTACCTGTCACTTACAGAATCAAATATAAAATTTTACTAATCACCTACAAAGTTCTCCATGGACATGCCCTTCACTATATGTCTCTGTTTTTATATGAGTCAGGCTTGAAAAACTCAGCTCACACAGATATGTTGTGGGAAATGGGAGTACAGTGATCCCCTGCCTATTGCAAAAGTTACGTTCCACACCCATCAGCTATCAACAAACAATCGGACCACAAGCAAGGTACGGGATACACAGAGAACTGTGACACATCGGGTAAAAATCCGTAATATAGCGGGGGCGCGATAGCTGAACCACAATATAGCGGGGATTACTGTAATCTAGAAATAGCTTTGTTTGTTTACATCCATCCATCCATCCATTTTCCAAACTGCTTATCCTTACTGGGTCGTGGGGGGTCCGGAGCCTATCCCAGAAGCATTGGGCACGAGGCAGGGAACAACCCAGGATGGGGGGCCAGCCCATTACAGGGCACACTCACACACCATACACTCACACATGCACACCTACGGGCAATTTAGTAACTCTAATTAGCCTCAGCATGTTTTTGGAATGTGGGGGGAAACCGGAGTATCCGGAGGAAACCCCACGATGACAGGGGGAGAACATGCAAACTCCACACACACGTGACCCAGGCGGAGACTCGAACCCGGGTCCCAGAGGTGTGAGGCAACAGTGCTAACCACTGCACCACCCAGGAACAGAATTATATGCTTAAATTATTTGCGTCACATCTGTCATTTAGCAGTAATAACAAATGACAATAAATGAAATAATATGTCTTCTGACATTTTGACGTTGCACAGGAGCACGGGGATTTAGAGAAGAGCAAACTGGAGAGACCACTACAGCATGCCGAGCAAATGCAGCTGGTGTCCATCTGCTATAGGCTTTCATTTGGATCGTGCCTGTAAGTTTCTACAAGAGTGACCTGCTCTCTGATCAGCCCCACCTCCTCCTCCTCATCTCTATCACAAGACTACTTACAATAAGAATTAAGCCCAACATGCCCAAAAGGACAAGCAAAAGATTAACCTTCTGAAGCACCAAAAATTGAGAAATGATAAGCAACAGGTACAATCTGAGAGATACGAAACTTTAAATCATACCCTGTAGCCCATGCAAAAATAGTGTTATGGACAACTTTTCAGTAGCTCCAGGCTTTATCTCAATAGCTTACAGTAGCAACAGGCTAACTTAGAATAACTCAGAGAGAGAGAAAAGAGCACAGAGAAAATAGTGGTAGGAATGTTTGTCTTTCTTCAATGTGGCACAAAGCCGTTTCTACTGTCCAAAAACCCAGAAAGGGGGAACCGTTCAGTTTTAGGGCTTGATCTACAGTTTCTCCCCACCCTCCTGTGTGATGCTATCAAGCAAGATACACCCTGCAGCCAATCAGGGAAGAGAACTGGGTTGCAGGTGATGAAGTCAGAATAGGAATGCAGGTGGGGCAGGCTCTGAGAGGGGTGACTCGACTTGGAAAATGGCAGCATTTTCGGGGTGGGGGGGGGGTGTCATTTGTGTGAGGCCACTGTGAGAAACATGTTCCAGCTTTTTGTTACAGAGGCAGATAGGAATGTGACAAGTGTGAGACAGGAACCTGTCATGTGACAGGCAGGTTTATGCAGTAAAAGTTGGCTTATCTCACTGTGACACACTTCCAGTGGAATCCTGAAGATTATTATAAAAAAAAAAACAAACATCTATATAACAATTTTTATTCTTGAAGCAGTCAGCTGCTAACACAAACTCAAAATCTACAGTACACTGTCTATGCTAAAGGTCTGTGTGTGAGTGTGTGTGGGTGCATGTGTGTGGATTAGGTTTATATTACTATGTAGTGACCAAATGTCCCCCACAATGTAGTAAAAACCTGTTTTTTGATGTTGTGAGGACCATTTTTTGGGTCCCTACAAAGATCAGGTAATGTATTAAAAAAAGTAAAAATGCCAAAATTCTCGTATTTTGTTTGGTGTGTGTGTATATAAAATTAGGGCATTGTATTGTTTTAACCTTGTGAGGACATTTTTGGTTGTAAATGCAACCAAAAAGCTAAAATTGCCCAAAGTTTTGTATTTAGTTTGGTTATTTATGGATAAGGTTAGGGCTGGGAAGGGTTAAAGATATCATTGGTGGAATTAGGGTTATGCTCACAGAAATGAATGGACGGTCCCCACAAAGATATTAATGCAAACATGTTAGTGTGTGTGCGTGTGTGTACGCATGCGCGTGTATGTGCATGGTATGTGTATGTGTGTGCATGAGCATGTGCATGCTCCCTCTCTTTTTGCTTGTCCGTGTGTAAACATACGAGTGTCTGGGTAAGCTGTGTGCACATTGTATGGTTATTTCCAAGTCCTGAGAACCAGTGCCTTCACAGGAAATTTTCTGTTTGTTAGCATGACGGTATTCAGCAGGGGTGTTGGAGGGACACAGATTCCCTGGAAGATTCAGGGGACCCAGCACTTTACAGGGGCTCCTAAATGCGGAAAATAATGTATGCGTCTGTTCAGAAGACCCAAGGTAACAGTTAGTCCAGGGGACACAGAATTTCGAGTTGGGTACTCCTGGTAGATCAGAGACAGGCTTCTGGGATAATCACAGATGGAGCAGGTTAGCTTAAGAAAAAGGGAGGCCAGCAGAAAGCTCATACTCACACTTACCAGCTGCAGGACATCTTCATCTTTCGGCATGACAGTGAGCTCTAGGATGTTTTCACTGCATGAGAATGAAGGACAAAATTCATATATCAGCTTCTATATTTCCCACATTCCAGCACAAAATGGCTAAACGTTAGCACTTCTACACCATATTTAAAGGCCTTCTGCCGTACTATTTTTTATTTCACCCCCCAAAAAAGAAATCTTTTTTTCTGAAATCATTTAACAATTTGTCCTGTTCTTTAGTATGCATTTCGTTGTGCCCCAGCTCGGCAATCTTTATCGTGGGGGACTTCCCACCCCTGCTCTAAAAATTTAATGATGGGTAGGGGGCAATCTATATTTCTTCAGGGGGCTGATCCCCTCTAAGGGGCTGAGCCCCTCTATGGGTCAAATTCTGAAATTGGCCCACAGTTATGCCCACTCTGTCACAAGCCAGTCAGTTTTATTGCATGTAATATTTTCCTTCAGGAACAGACTGTCTCAAATACATAGAAATGACATCCTAAGAGGAAGGCCTATGCATGCTGGCTTGCTTAAATGAGTAGGATTTACATACTGGTGCAGCTATGTGAACTTTCCCCTGCCCAGCTCCAGACACAAGACATGCAACACCCCCCAACCTCACCCCACCCCATTCCAACCCCCTCAACTCGCTGCCTGAGTGCATGAGCAGTGTGTGAGGACTCCACGTCACCTGTTCTGGATCAGGGCTATCACTTGGGAGTAGGTTTTGCCCAAAATGCTCTCCCTATTCACCTTCACCAGCCGGTCACCTGCAGTCATACACAGAAGATAGGAGTTCAAGACGCTCTACCAGGGCCTAAAATCCTCACTACATGCTATCAGCTGACAACCTCACAAACTGGACGTCTTGGAAAAGAGAATCACTAAAGCATGGACTCTCCCTTATCACACACACCCCTACTGTCCCAAGCTGCTTCAAACAGGCATCAAACAGGGTCTTCTCTGTCTTCTAAGGACCTTCTGTGTCTGTAAGGCCCAGCTTTACTGGACCTCAACCTACAGGATCTAAGACATAAAGGTGGATGCACTGCAGCAGGAAATATCTCCACCACAAATCTAGGAGAACGATCTGCATATAATGGTACTGGAATACAGAGAGGAGGTAATGGCCAGCAGAGGGGCCATGGGTGTATGACTGACAAAGCTCAGGAGGACAGAGAGCACAGGCAGGGGGTCTAAAGGGTCTTTTTCTTCAACCTGCGGGGTTCAGCCATTCATTAAAGTTATTCTGCATGATAATGTTGCGGGATATTATTAATAAATCAGCACCTGCCACACTGTTAGTTCCTCAGTCAGAGTTCAGTTTACTTAGATGGAAGTATGGTGCCTGATCCTAATTTCAATCTCATCTAAAAAATTACCTAAAATACATATTAGTACTCACTAGTTTAGTACTAAGGAGCAGTGCTGAATGCGCAAATATAAACGAATCCTCAAAAAATAATTATATGCATGTAGCAAGTTGGGTATGAGTTGCCTGCAAACATCAGCATGGGCTCCATTGCTCTGTGCTTTCAGGTTGTGTCCCCTCTAAACAGGACTCTCGTTGGTCACATAGCAGAGGTAGTTTCATACCTGTGCACAAGCCAGCTTGGTGCGCTGGACCCTTCTCTCGCACATTCTTCACAAAAATGGTATCAACTGGCTCCAAGCAGCTTTGAAAGTACCCTGTAAGGGGAGACACAAGTATAGTTAGTGTCAGCAAACGCCTCAAAGCAGAATGGGAAGGCAGTCTGATCTAGAGGGCAGGAAGAGTGTCTTTATCGAGAGAAAATTTATTGATGAGCTTCAAGTGTTTAGCTAAGCTCCTTTCAGAGTGCTCCATAGTCAACACTGGTGTATACTGAAAATAGGGGGTACTATGTACGGTACATTTAAGTTTTGGAGAAAGCATATTACTCATGTAGGCATTTAAATACAAACCATGAACATTTCAGTAGAGTGCAAGGTAGAAGACAGATTGAAAAGCATCCAAGCACTTAAACAGAGCTGAGGGAGAAGGCAATGCCAGGCTGATGGCACTAGGGGACGCTGTGTGACAGCCGCTAATGCTGAGATGGCGTCATGGCTCCTGCAGCATGCTGCTTTTAGTTACAATGCAGATGTGGGAGTTGAAATAGACGGGACTCACCCTTTCCGTTCCCATTTTCCTCATCCTGCAACACAAGAGTATAAGTGTTATTCCCACACCTACCATACCGGCATGCAGCAAACAAAGCTACACTTGAACTATGAGGCATTACATATAAAAAGTGACTGTCCAGTATTCCTCCAGACAGCCATATTAGGTCTCTTTTGGTCCATTTGCTTCTGTTACGATCATCTATTGTGCTGTTCATATGGTTACGCTGTAAATTAGGCTTATAACTGGAGCTGAGCTACCAGGTCTTTTGGATTCTCTTCTTGTTTTGATAGACATCATCATCTCCCTGAGACCCCAAGGCAGCAGAATTCATGTCTTTATGGCTCTTTAGCATTTGCCTTGTGGTAGGAAGGCAAACAGGTGATGTCTGCGGTGAGTGGAATCTCAGTGTCTTTGACCTACTTAGGAGCACCCATTTGTATCAGAATCAGAACCAAAATTCCTTATTGTCATCGCACGATTGTGCACATAAAGACAGCTGTTTGGCTCACTCCTAATAGTAGTAACTGTGCATAACAATAAAGAAACAAATAATAACTAAACAGTGAATAACCATAAACAATAACATTTAAAACGGTAAACAATAAATAATACAAGGCTGGGATTTATATTATAAATAACATAACAGTGCATAAAGTGGTGATTGTGCATACAAAGTGTGCAAACAACAGGCAACAGAGTTGACAATCTTGGAATCAAGCTACAGCTCTTGAGAGGAAACTGTTTTTCAGCCCTGAGGTGCATGTCTGTATGGCCCTTTAGCATTTGCCTTGTGGTAAGAAGGCTAACAGGTGATGTCTTTGGTGAGTGAGATCTCAGATGGCTCTCCCTCAAGGACGCGGTTCAGGTAGAGGGCTCAGAGCATCATCCGAGGTGTCTCTCAACCGAGACATTGGTTATGCTAACAAAGGTAACACTATGATGTTCTAAAGCAGCTATGTGGTATATAGTAACAGACTTTTAAGATTCTATATAGCACAAAATTATAACAAGGATTATTCCTAAACTGACCTGATGAGTCTCAGGGTTTAAATTCACAGACAACAGCAAACCAAATAGTCTTTTGGGAGGCTAGGAGCACTGAAATGAACACAGAAAAATAGCCAGAAAAGCACAACTTGAATGGGCACATTGGAGACAGCGGCTCACTGGTTGGACCGACAGATTTTAGCCTCGCTGACTGAGCTCATTCCTGATCGCACAGACAATGGTGGAAAGCTTTAGGCGAAACAAAGATGCTGGTGGTACCAGGATGCTCACAGGATGGTATGGATAGAGTGGCCAGGATACTTGGGGGGGGGGGGGGTAGCGCGGGGACGATGGTCGGGGTGT
>JAODJX010000098.1:848296-869713 GCA_026776945.1 Isichthys henryi | reverse complement strand
TTTTTTTTTTTTTCTTTTTCTTTTTTTTTTTTTTTTTTTTTTTTTTTTTTTTTTTTTTTGTTGTTTTTTTTTTTTTTTTTTTTTTTTGTTTTTTTTTTTTGTGGGGGTTTGGGGGGGGGGGGGGGGGGCTTAGCGAGGTCAGAATGGTCGGTGAGTAACGAGGTGGCCAGCATGCTTAGGAGGTAGTGAGGTCACCGGGATGCCCAGGGGGTAACAAGGTGACCGGGATGATTGGGGGGGATAAGGAAGTGGTCAGGGGGACAGTGGGGTCGGGATGCTTGGGGTATAGCAAGTCGTCCAGGATGCCTGGGGGGTAGTGAGGTGACCGAGATGCTTGGCGGGTAGCAGGGGCGGGATGCCTGCGAGGTAATGAGGCGGCTGGGATGCTTGGTGGGGTAGCGAGGAGGTCGGGATGTTTGTGGGGTAGCGGGGCCTGGATACTTGGAGGGTAGCAAGACGACTGGGATGCACACGGGGTAGCCGCAGTGTTTTTAATTTATTATTAAAGCTGGCCAGCAGATTTATCTTTTGTTTTACACAATATAAAACAATGATGTAATAAGCTAATAAGCTGGCTAGCTGTTTAACTTTTGGCACCAGCGATATTTAGGCAAAACTACATTGGTTATGGATTGATTATTCTAGATATACGGAAGATTTGTACAGGATAGCCCTTCCCACTTTTCCTAACATTACGGTTACAAATTCGGATACCAGCTTTGCTGTGGTACCATGCTGAAGCTGTTTTTTCTGGTCCAGTTGTGGGATGCAACCGCACCAAACTAGTTCCAGATTGTGAAATAGTCCAGTACCGGCTGTGGCACCAATACCACACTGATGGAAAAAAGACACCGGAGCATTCTGCTGACAGAGATGGGTCCCTATCAGCCAAAGCTACTCGGGTTTCTAAAACACTTCAGATAAACACCACCTATAAAAGCCCTGTAAGATTGCCTCAGCTTCTGTACACAAAAGGGCGAGTGAGTTTAGTAAGAGTTAAAATACAGTAGTGGCCTATCCACCTATACCTGGAGTACATGCAGCTCTCTGTCACTGACAGATGATGACAAGACACAGCTCAGCAGTGCATGCTGGAACCCCGTCTGGGCAGCAGAAGAGTGGTCCAAGGGGCACTGGCCCTCACTTTATAATGCAAGCATCATGAAGGGTGTGATGAATGGGGAGATGCTGAGGACACCAGCTGTAGCCATTGTCTCAAAGGCTGGTACGGCCTTGCTCCACCATCACAGCCTGACAGCAAGCATCAATAGCGTATATTGACCAGTTGCTCTGCCTCTCACAGGGGGAGGTGGGAGAACACAAGGTTGAGGCTACTGGTGCAGCAAGCCAAGTCATTACCCCACCACCTCTGAAGAGCGTGATGTCTCCCTCTCGCTCTATCCCAGAATGGATTATTAACAGTCACTAGTAGCACAGTAATCAAAGAATTTCTGTCTTGCTTTGATAGCTTGGTGGTCTGATTTTCTGAGCTTATTCATTTTGAAATGCGGCAAGCTGACTTTGCTGATATAAAAGCTTTAAAGCCACCGGCAATAGCTTCTAATCATCCTCTATTTTGCTGACATTAATGGAGATTCTGTGTTTCTTTGACAGTCACACAGTTTACCCACCTTGAGGCACAGGGTGGATTCCGGAGGGTACACGATGAAGTGACGCAAAGTGAAGCCAAATCCCTCGGAGTTCTTGCGCAGCACCACCGTACGTGGGCCCTGACAGGCCACACTGTCACCCAGCTCTGGCTGCATCTTCCCACTGGAGGTCGAAATCCCATCTCTCTGCCCTTGTGCCTAAAACACAGTAAAATGCATGTGAGTGAAACTTCTGCAGGGAAGATTTTGGAATAATCCCATATTAACTATTAGCAACATTCCCAACAGAGCTGACTATACTCTTAGCCACATGATGCACTGCAGGGACCATTCTAGGATTTGACCTTTAGGGGGGGTCAGCCCCCAAGAGGGTTCCCACTTTCGATCAAAATAAATACGGTACACCAAGATAAAATCTGTACAAAATGTGTAAGAAATATCGGACGAATTGCTAAATGGAACCAAACAATTTTTCAGGGGGGGTGAGACAAAATTAGGCTGGCTGCAGCCCCCCTAAATACAGTCAAGAATTGCTTCTAATACTCTTTAAGGTGATAAGATGAGTGAGTCCAGAGACAGAGGTAAACAACATATACAACTTGCTTGTCATCCAAAATGGAGAACTCATGTCAGTGGTGTTGTATCAGTGCGAGCTCCTTGTCATATTTGGTGGGTATGGGAGTGCAGTGGTCAGGAAAGAGCTGCCCAGCTGGCCAAGGCACTGGGAGTCCCAAGTTTTTTTCTGAGAAACAATGATGAGGAAAGACTCCCCTAAAAACACTGACCTCAACCACTGCAACAAAACCTCAGTAGGACCCTGGTATTCATGAGTCACTTCCTCTCCATCTCAAGAATGTCCAGGGGATACTATTTTAAGCACCGAACAATCGGCATCATAGACTACCACATGGCACGCACAACAATAAGCAAGTAAAAATAAACATAGAGCCAGGTATAGAACAACAGGAAAAGAAGGCAGAAGGAGCAGCACGCCATCCACCAAGACTTTAAACAGATGGAAAGGCAGATGGAACACCTGGAAAACTGTGGGATGTCAAGATCAAGGCCACCCAAGTCTTCAAGTCAGACAATTGAGGTATTATTTTAAAACAGTGGATTTCTCATTGCAATAGGCTTATTTTTCACTACTGGACAGCATCATTAGCACAGTAACAGACTGCTTTCTGAACAATCATGTCTCACTGAAACAGAAGCAAGGATCTCTGCAGGCTTAAAGAGACTTGTAGATGGACAGAGTAGACGCTTGTTTATCTGTATTGTTCTAAATTGCTTTTCCCATGACATTGATCCACAGAGGATGCTGGAAAAGTCAGAAGTTCATTTGTTGTTAGTTGAGCTATTATCTGCTAGGGCAGTGCAAAGAGAAAAAGCAATCGATCTTTTGTGTCCACCCACAAATACAAACGATTGTAGTTGGCTGTCTCCGTCAGACAAATACAGAGGATTTTAGTTGGCCATCCCCGTCAGACAAATATGGAGGACTAGAGTTGGACATCCCCATAGGGCAGATGCAGAGGACCAGAGTTGCCCATCCCCAACAAATAAATGCAGAACTACCAGACAAAAGTGAAAGTGCCAGGCTGTCTGACTGTCTATCAATCAGCACTGAAACTCAAGACCTCCTCATTACTAAAACAGAAACATCTGACCAAAAAATGTGAGTGGGAGGGAAGTTGTGATCCATTATGTAGCTAGCAGGAGAAAAATTCTAGGGACACAGTATTATGAAATTATCGTGAGATGTAAAGAGTATAAAATTCAAAGAACATTTGTTTCAAAAGACAGTATTAGAACTTAAGCACATTTTCATCCTTAGTGGTGGCAGAATGTACAATCATGGCCAAGTTTTGGCAGTGACACAAATTTTGTGCTTTGCAAACTTTGGTGTTTCAGCATTTTTTGATTTTTAGTTAGTTTTTACGTGTTTCTATGCTACACTGGAGAACAATTACAAACACTTAATAAGTTTGAAAGGATTATATTGCCAAATGCATCAAATATATGCCAAGAGTCAATACTTATAGTGTTGACCATTCTTCCCCAGATCTTCATCCCTTTGAGAACCTGTGGTCAATCCTTAAAAAGCAGCTGAACAACCAGAAGCCCACAAATTGTGATCAACTCTGAGCACTAACAAGGCAAGAATGAATCACCATCGGTTAGTATTTAGCTCAGAAGCAGATATTCAACATGCCAGAGCGAATTGCAAAAAAGTTATTATGAAGAAGGATCAGCACAATAAATACTGACTTTTTGCATAAAACTGATTTAATTGCCAAAAAATGCCTTGGAAACTTATGAAATGTTTATAATTGTTCTTCTGTCTATCATAAAAAATTATCTAAAAATGCTGAAGCAGCAAACTTTGCAGAACACAAAATTTGTATCACTGCCAAAGCTTTGGGCCATGACTGTATGTGTATCTATTTAAACCGAGATTTTAACTCCAGCAAGGACACAGGTTAACCAGCAGGTTAACCAGCAGGGCTGCAGCACCCCTACCTGCTATACCCCTCCACCATTACCTGCTATACCCCTAAATGTTTCTGCTTCCCTCCCATGGAGCTCCTACCCCATCCCGCCTTAAAGTCCATAATTCGCTGACCTTGTAAGCTTAGGCAAACAACAACAGGAAGTGGCAGACTTGAGGCAGGAAATGTGGTATGGGGGGATGGTGGCTTTGCCAATTCAGGGAATACTGCACCTCTAAAAATAGCTGGGTCTGAAGGGAGGGGGCCCGGTCCAGCCATACTGCTAATCTCACCCCCCCCCCCCCCATTACCACAATACCATGACTGACTGCTTTTGCCCGTCCTCTCTCTGCCAGTCAGTCATGCTGTGGTCACTGTAGCTTCCCCTGCTACTTCCCTGATAAAAAACATGATCATGGCTACCACTGGGAAGCCCTGTTCACTTACCACCAATGACAATGGAGCTCTATCATCCTAAACCCAGGTACCAATCCCCACAACTATGTCACCTGTGTCTGGTTGTACAAGGCACCAAAAATAACAGCATGAACAGGGAGAGGCAGGCAAGAGAGCTGCAGATTGTGAAACACGTTCAGAGGAAGGCAAACGAATTCTTGCGGCAAAGCCTGTTAGCCATGGACATGTTGGGACGTGTGCTTAGAAAGGACTGGTGCAGGAAGAGAATGGGAGTGCGGGAGCTGAGAGGGGGTGTGAGGGGGAGGAGGGGTAAGAACCTCAGCCTGGGACAAGCTCCAACAGGATGGTTTCGACCACAAGGCCCCTCCCGGTGCAAAGACTTGGAACCCTGTCATTACTCCCACTATCCAGGGGCCAGGTCTGGCTGTCCCTCCTGCATGTCTTTCCTCTGCAGTGTTCATGGGTCCCTTCTGTCCCGTCTCTCTCGGCCTTTCAGCTCTTTGGTTTATCTACTGATACAGCTTCATTCAGTATGACAAAGTACCTTCTCATAAGCACGTCCCAGAGCAGTACACTGAAAAAGAAGCTGAAAAATCCAGTTCTCTATTCTGAAAAACATGACTATATTGCTAGAGCCTCAGTGAAGAAGGCAATCAAGGAAGGCCTTTGTGAAATGATGTTCATAACTGTAAAGCTAATGTTCTTCATTCCTTTCTTTGTCCCTCAAGGTATCCGGATGCGCCTCTGTTTACAGTGTTTCTGTACTTTTGGCATGTGTTATACCTGCATTCTAGCATATGTACTTGGCGTGACATCCTATTCATTCACCTGGATCATACCAGAGTGCAAACATAATGTAATCTGGAATGTAAACTGGATACTGTAATAAATAATCATAATTTAAAGTGAAGGACACTTTGGTTGATGGCAATGGTGAAGAACATGTGTTGAAGGGGGGGCAGGCAGCATAGAGATTAAAGTTGGATCACACTCAGCATGGGCTGTATATTCTAACATTTACTTTTACATTGACACTTACCCAATCCCCCCTCATACTGAGCCCTCATAACCCTTCCCCATAATGACTCTTCTTTTTGCATTACAGCCATAGGCTTTAATGCCATTTGTACAATCTGTATCTATGCAAAGCCTGTATATATCATTTAGGTATAATGTATGTAATGTTTGTCTAACATATAGTGGGGATATTCCCTTCCTCCACCTCCCCTGTCCTCCCATGTCTCACATGTTCGCATGGTCTGGTGAAGCCGTAATTATCTTTCATTTACACATGCCTCTGCACATTGTGTTGGTGACAATAAAAATGTAATTAAACTGAACTGAATATACAATATATTTATACACTATATATATTGCACTATATATACTGTGTGTGTGTGTGTGTGTGTGTGTGTATACACACACATACATACATACATACACACCTACATACATACATACATACACACACACACACACACACACACACACACACACACACACAAATTAGTGTGCAAAATAGTGAGAGAAAACGATGTTTAAATGATCTTCATGTTATTGTGTTGTATTTGTTAAAGTGTGTCAACTTAACCATTCATATCCCGCATGTATAGGGCCAAGATTTAAGAGCTTTTAAATGGCAAGAAATTGCTTAGCAACTTTCCAAAACTGCAAATGTTTAAGAAAAAATTTGAAAAAATGTGTGATTCAGAAGTATCACAGGTCCTTACAAAACAAACCTGTTGGACAGAGACAGCAATACTTATTGCTGCACAGCTGCAATACCTGGAAGAACGGGGAGGATCAGCATCACCAACAGCTTTTACATCTGTTCTCAGGCAGTCCCGATGGGTGCAGAGAGGAAGAGAAATGACAAAAATGCCAGCAATGCTCCTATGCAGGATGTACAGTTTTCCCTGCCTGCAATACATCTACCAGCAAATGAATAGTTAAGCAGTGAGCCAGTGCTGTTTCACGGCAGTTCTCCACAAAAGGCGGGTACCTGCGGAGCAGGCTCCACAAGGCTTCTTGGCAATGCTGTCCATCGACTTCCATAGGTGATGAACATAGATCTGTTGAACAGGATTTTCTGCATCGAGATTGCACCAAAGAAAAAAAACACACCCCAAAAAACTGCCAAGTGTTGGACAGGGGTGAATAAAAACTGCATGAGCAGTACGTGCAATGACAGAAATGGGTTGGTCTAAGGTACTTACTTTTCCTGGTAGAATCCCGTAAACACATGCATATCTGTATACACAAATATGTACACAGGTAAGCATGTGATCTAACTCAAGATCAATGAAATGAATCACATCCATCCATCCATCCATTCATCCATCCATTATCTGTGACCACTTGTCCAATTCACGGTTGCAAGTGTTCTCAGAGGCTACAGGTATAAGGCAGGGAACAATCTAGAACGGAGCGCCAACCCAACACAGGACACACTCGCACAACAAAAAGTCCCATATGCAGACCTATGGGCAATTTGGTAACTCCAGTTAACCTCAGCATGTTTTTGGACTATGGGGGGGAACTGGAATACCCAGAGGAAACATGGGGAGAACATGCAAACTCCACACACATCTGAATCAGAATAATCTGATTAATTTGAATAATCTGAATAATCTGGCACATTACTTTAGCCAGACAGGCTTACCATCAAAAACATACTGTTCTGTATGCAATTCTTCATAGTTGGATGGTCCCACATATGAACCGAGCATGAGGAAAGTGGAACATGACAACAGAGTGGTATATTATGGGCTTCCCTATAGTGTAGCTATGTGACCCTGAGTCTCCCTGGAAGTTATTTCACAAGGCACTGGGAGCCAGTGCTCACCAGTTTGAGGAATGTGTCTCCCCCGAAAATGTTAAACGCTCACCACCAAACCCAACTCATAGCTTTGCCCTGTGCTGCTGCCCTCCCCCATTAGCAGGTCTACAACTGAATTCATGCTTAATTCTGACAGAAACAGCAGTCACTTCCCTAAAGATCTTAGTGACTGTCCACACCACAATGTGACCCATACTCTGTCTCCTGCAGAATTACCATTAATTTAAAATAAAGCACTACTTTGCATCCCAGTACGTTTTCTTTTCCAAAACATAAACAGAGTATCAAACTCGCATGTCCTTGATATTATAATACTGCTGTTTCTAGATCTGGTCCTGAAGCCCCAAAGTTAGCTCTCCCAAATGGGGTGCCCCCTCCTAGAGTAGCCAGGACATCCCCTCCCCAGGGCAAAGACACAAACCGTGGTCAACTGTGGCTAAATGTGGACTACATTTATATGGACAAAGCTCCTATCCACCAATAGTCCGATCTACTTTAGATTTACATATACATATTCAAATTAAGGTAGTTTATAAGTGGACACAGCTGTATTTTGAAAATTAAAGTCAACAGAGCCCAATATGTTATTCCCCTTCATAGCAGGAAATGAGTTTATCACTGAAGTTTTTGATAAAACCATAAAAATAACAACAGAAGAAGCAACTGGTCTGGCTGGTTAAGTTGCTCCAGCCAAGTGTCTCTATAGTCACTGAATGAAGTGGCTCAATACCAAGTTTCAGTTCTCAGTGTAGCCGCTTAGAGGTGGTGCGCTTACCACGGCATGGCCACCATCCATCCACTGCCTCTTCTGAGGAATTTTTCTCTGGAGATGCGCGGGTGATGATCTGGGTGCCGTGTCCCGCAGCACCGCCAGCCAGATGCAGCATGGCTCAGGAGTGCTGCAGTCCACTCCCACAGGGCTCTCAAAGTGCCAGTCGGACCTGATGGAGCCCGGGACAGGTGAGACGGACTGCCACACAGCCTGCATTCCCAAGTGGGCGTCCAGCTCCTCTTCCCTGACCTCCAAATAGCCCAAACTCAACACCTGTTACTGGACCCCATCAGTCCTATCTTGCCAGGTCATGGTGCTCACTGTGGGACAAGTAGCCTTCCTAACGGTCAGAGAGTCAGTCAATATGATGATGCGTTTTCCTCTGGAGCACCCTTCATAACACTGAGACCCCCCTGGTTCATGTTCCTCTTTCTTTCACAGTTACGGTGGCTGATTTTATTTCAACATAGTGCACTTGGAGCCTCCAACTCCTGCTGGTCTCTGCAGAGCAGTGGTCAGTGGTGACAATTCCATTGCACCAGGATCCTCCAAATTGGCTTCCAAAGCATGTCCCGCTGGAGTATGTTTCACCTGGTGGTGGTATGTCCCTAGAGTTTCCACAAATGCTACGTACCCGCCATTCAACCCTTCAGTGTCACACTGGCCATCATCTAGAGACTTGAGCTTCTCCTACTGCATTCCCTTCTCTCTGTCTTCTGCACCTCCAGGCTACTCTCGTCTTACCAGTTCATTTCTCCTTATCATTCTCTCTTCTGCTCCCTTTTAGGTAGTGAGTTTATCCGTCACCACTCCTCCATACTATTACAATCCATGGCTAACTTATTAACGTCGTTTTCGGAATGGAAGAAAAAGTGCCCCGCAGACTGCAACAAAACAAAATGCAAAGGGAGAAATGTGGAGTAGGCAGAGAACACAGCACCCACAGCCCTGACACCTGTGTGCTGGCAAAGAGAGAGAGAGAGAGAGAGAGAGAGAGAGAAAGAGAGAGATCTGGTGTGAGGCGGAAGGAGAGACGGAGGGACACTCACTGCTCAGATCCTTTTCGCAATGCCAAATACCCAACCACCCCCGGGGGGAGAAGAAAAAAAAGAGTCAGGTTTCAAACAACAGGGAGGGAAAAGAGAGAAAACATAAATGCCCCTGTTCCCTCTTTCTATTTTCCTCCCTCCCTCCCTCTCTCTCTCTCTCACTCTCTCTCTTCACAGTGCTGCGTTTGCCCCTCCTAAAGCACCACACATATATGACGGTGGCCCATGGACTTCTGCCCAGATGGGGTAAATTCACACAGGGGGTGGGGGATTATGGGTAGTGGGTGTGTGTGTGTTGTGTGTGTGTGTGTAGGGGGGGGGGGTTAAAAGAGAAAAGCCAGAGACTACTGGTACCAATGAAATTAAAGCAAATAAAAATAAGAAGAAAATAAAGAAATAAAAGGTAAATGGACAGCTGCCATATCTGTCCTCCTGTAACATGGAGCGCAGGCTGACGAAACAATCGCCAAAAAGGGTGGCACTTAACGCAAGTGATGAAAGCAAATAATCTACAATGCTGTTTCAGCTGATATACAGAGCGCAGCTTCGGAACAGAGATCCATCAAGACAAATTGTGGGGAACCCTTTTTCCCAGAGCCCTCGCAGGAGCAGCTATGCTAGGCAGCACACAATGGTCAATGGTTGGGCTGCACTCTGGAAGAGCTGCCAGTCCATTGCAGTCTTAAGAACATCCCTAGACATAAATATTCACTCAACTGCACATTTAAACATGTGGTACACATTTACAAAGGAATAAAACATATTTTTAGATGCCTGCATATACTCATGCCACAACTCATAACCCCACCCATAGGCAGCCAATCAGAAAGAAGGGGTGTCACACTCAACTGTCCTTTTCACCAGATGTATGACACAGGAAGTGAGGCTAAGCAAACATGCCCTGTGTCTCTGTACCCTTCTTGTCATTTTGGCACTTCTGTTTTAATATCACTCATTCAGGGGGCAAGCAAACTGATAGGCACACTACCATGGGCGCTCAGAAGGCTGAAAGCAAGGCTTCGGCGTGGTCTACTTTTGGCATTCCTCACTGTGCAATGAGGGGGAAGTGTGGGGGCAGGGAATTCTTTTGCTCTGAGATCCAAGCTCATGAGCAGCCGTTATCGATGAAGTCTGACTGGATTCCACCTGCTGCTCCGTTGGCCACGAGCAAGCAGGAACACGCCCGGGGATGTGAGCGCAGTTGGTTGGTCTCACCAGGTTTGTCAACACACACAGGCACATGTGTACGCAGGCTTTCACACGTACACACAGCACGCACCAGCACAGGGACTGTATCTATGTGAAAGATAGATGCTGGCATTATTGTGATAGCAGAGCCCTGAAAAGCTGAAAAACATAGCTGTGGAGACTCGCCTTCTATATAAAAATGCACAGGGTGTAATTATGCACGCAGAAAGTCGAAAGGCTAAGTCTTTAGCAAAGGCCTGCGGTAAAGGTTCATCTGGGACACGGGTTTCAGCCTGGCGAGTTTACTAGGTGTAGGGGCTTTGTGATTATCTGAATTAGTCTTAAAGAGACATAGGAGAGGGTGCGTCCTCCTTCTTCCTTCTATACAAGTGCCTCAATCACCCTATCACCTGTAAGAAGGTCCTTCTCACATTGGAAGAGACTGACATGGCAAAAATGTGTGATGAAAATGGCCAGACCATCGCAAGGAGGCTCCACATGGCAGCTGAAGACCTGCCCCTCCTGACCTAAATGAAGCAAGTTTAATGGTTTAATGGATGAACTTGACTGTATTGACCAAGGCATGTTACATAAGTTTTATTGTTTCAGTAAAATGCAGCAGACATACACAAAGAACTGTATTAATGTCAATAATTAAGTAAAATTTAAATTAGCTAATTCTTTGCGATTTGCAAATTCACCATTAATATGTTATTACACTTGGTAACAAATGTACTCTAGCTCCTGCTAAACATATACAATGTGTACAGGCAGGAGGGGCCAGTGGCAAAGCAAGCCCCTATTTTCACTATCACATCTCATTTAACGCGCCTTCGTCAGTGGTGCCTGAGTGGCGTGTGCCACACATGTGCTCAGACACATCCATGTTTGTTTTGATTCCAAATATCTCTGCACATCAGTGGGAACAAAAGTAAACAGGATTGGGAATGCAGACAGGAGGGGACAAGACCAGGACAGTGTGTGTGAGCAGGACCAGGAATGTAGAGACAAAGAGTCGGGACTGTGAATGCAGAGACGAGGAGGAAGTTGGGCTGGGAATGCAGAGACAAGGAGGAAGCTGGGCTGGGAATGCAGAGACAAGGAGGAAGCTGGGCTGGGAATACAGAGACAAGGAGGAAGCTGGGCTGGGAATGCAGATACACGGAGGAAGCTGTGCTGGGAATGCAGAGACACGGAGGAAGTTGGCCTGGGAATGCAGAGACACGGAGGAAGCTGGGCTGGGAATGCAGAGACACGGAGGAAGTTGGCCTGGGAATGCAGAGACATGGAGGAAGTTGGCCTGGGAATGCAGAGACGAGGAGGAAGCTGGGCTGGGAATGCAGAGACAAGGAGGAAGCTGGCCTGGGAATGCAGAGACATGGAGGAAGATGGCCTGGGAATGCAGAGACATGGAGGAAGTTGGCCTGGGAATGCAGAGACATGGAGGAAGTTGGACTGGGAATGCAGAGACGAGGAGGAAGTTGGACTGGGAATGCAGAGACGAGGAGGAAGTTGGGCTGGGAATGCAGAGACGAGGAGGAAGCTGGGCTGGGAATGCAGAGACGAGGAGGAAGCTGGGCTGGGAATGCAAAGACAAGAAGGAAGCTTGGCTGGGAATGCAGAGAAGTGGAGGAAATTGGGCAAGTAGGACATTGGGCAGGGGATGCAGAGAAATGAACGAAACGTTACGACATTCATTTTACGGCATAGGATAAACATAACTTTTAAACAAATCAAAATCTGAATTAAAAATAAATTTAAAAGTTGTTTAAAATCACAATTTTCAACAATATTTTAGATTTCCTACAATAAACAAAATCAATTTTGTACTAAATTCACGAGGTCCAATATTACCATAGCATTTCTAAAACGTGTCAAAATGACATTAATTCTGTCAATAGTTTTTTCTACCCATAATACACCACAAACAAGGGAAAATTGACACTAGGTATGGCTTACTTTCCTTATTTTAAAATTCTATTGAAGGTTTATGGTTTGAACCTCCTAGAATCTACATTTTGGAAATCAGTACCGCAACAAGTAATTTTTTATGATTTTTTTTAATCTAGCCCCCACCAATCCCCCTCTTCGGAGGACAGCCACCCCCCCACACGCCGGAGGGGCACCATATCCCCAAGCCCGGCCCTGGCAGGACAGATAGCCACCCACCGCAGTGACCCCCGGTGACCGGAGAGTGGCAGACCCCCCACTGAGTCCAAACCCAACCCGCCAATTCACCTAGAAGGGCCCAGAGCGTCCCAAGATTCCCCGGACCACCCCCCCCGGGTTCCACCATGGCACAGCAGAACCAAGGACCACCCGGCCTGCGACCCACCAGAGGTGGCCGCCCACACCAACCAGGGCCGCCTGCATCCCCCGCATGATAGCTCCTCCTCATGGTGGGCCCCCTGCCCACGCAGGGCCAGAGACAGAGTGTTGGGGGGGGCCCTCAGCCCCCATTGTTTCTCCGTCCCATGTTAGTGTAAAGTGTGTATGTTTATGTGTATGAGATTTGTGTTTTTATAAAATTAGTGGGTGCAGTTTGGTATGAGGGCCCCACTGCTGGCAAAGAGCGGAGTCCCCCATCCCCCTCCCCGCACCCCAAGGCCCCAATGTAGTATGGACTGTGTATATGACTAAAATGCAAAAGCAAAAAAAAAAAAAGGTATGCAGTTAAGGTATGGGCACCCCACCGCTGGCAGACAGCAGAGCACCACCTGCCTCAACCCACCTACTCAGCCCTAGTGTCATGTGGTGTTTAATATTCAAGTAAAAATTGAGGGGGAGTGCCTCAGCAAACCTCCCCACTGCCCCTCAAAGCCCTATTGTTGTGTGAAATGTGTCAGGCCCAGGGAAGCAATAAGGGCGTGCCAGGAGTGGGCCCCCCCTGGCACTGGGGCCAGATCCCCGATCCTGCACAGCTGGCAGGGGCGGCCAACCGGGGTGTTCAGGGACATCACAGGCAGCCCGGCAGCAGGGGACCCCCCGGGACCCCCCCAGCGCAGAGCGGAAGAGTCCCACCCCACCACATCCAGCCAAGGATGGGACAACCCCAGACCCACCGGCAAACAGAGAGCCGTTTCGGCCAGGCGGGGTAATCCCCGCCCCCCGGCCACCCCAGTTCCTCCCCCAAGGCAAGGCAGAGGCCCTTCCAACAATATCCCCGTCAACACCCCACACCACCACCAACACCAACGGCAGACATCGACCCGCCCCCACCAGGTGACCGGGCCCGGGCAGGTCAGGCCCCACCGCACATGGGCGACCTCCCGTCCGACCGGGCCCACGCCCCAAACCTAACGGAAGCCCCCCCCCCTCCCCGGCCCGGTCCCCCCCGAGCGGGGCCCGTGGGCCCCCCGAGACACCCAACGGGACCCCCGCCCCGGGGAACACCCGAGGACCACAACCACCAGGCCCTTTTAAACTTATTCGTGGTGGTTTGGATTACCATAGATGTTTTGAAATTAAGGAATCCAGTGATTTGAACCAAGTCAGCGGAGGTTGACTCGGAACCATTGAGAACAAGTAGTAAATTTTTGGCAAGATCATCATTTTGATTGTTGCTACTCTTCCCATAAGTGACGTGGGCAGATTATTCCACCGTGCCAGGTCATCTTCTATCTTTTTTAGACTGTGATTTAATTGCATCAGATCTGACAGCTTGGCAGAAATGTTAATACCTAGGTATCTAATGTCCCCAGATTTAAATGGGATAGTTGGATTGAACTGGAAGTCACAAGATATTGGAAGAATAATTGACTTGTTCCAATTAATAGAGTAGAGTAATCTGAGATGGAGGAGAACTTATCTATGAGTCTTATAGTCTCAGAGAAAGAGCCCTGTGTATTTTGAAGAAAAAGTAATGTATCGTCCACATAAAGATTAATTTTATGGGTTATATTTGCTGTTTTAATACCTTTGATATTATTTTTTCGAATTGCTGCTGCCAATGGTTTGATAAATGTAGTAAATAGTGATGGAGAAAGTGGACAACCTTGCCTAGCGCCCCTTCTGAGAATGAAGCTTGGGGAGATTTGTTGCCACTAGAAATTTCCAGTTTACTCTGTCAAAAGCTTGATTGACTTGTCTCATTGGATTGTGTCCAATGAGACAATTATGGCCCCCTTATTTTGTGTCGCATATATCCTTCATAACTGAATTGCTGGTAAGAAAAAAGTCTATCCGGGAGCAAGAATGGTGGACTGGCGAGAAAAACGTGTAAAGCGTGGTGTGAAAAGTACGCCAGACATCGCATAGGCCAAAATCATTCATATATTGTTTTAATGTTTCGGATGACTGGCAAGTGACAAGTACGGCAACTAGCTTCTGTACTACGTCTGTCAGATTCTGGATTAAATACCAAGTTGAAGTTCCCTCCCAATATAAGTTTGAGTGCGTTGATATTGCAGCAAAAAGGTGGTGGAATAAGGAGGGGTCATCACTATTTGGACCATATATATTGGCAATACATATCCCTTCGTTATATGTTGAAATTTTTATAATTATGAATCTTCCTTCTGGGTCTATGATGGTGTCTTTATAGTTGAAACATATTCTTTTGTTAATTAAAATTGCTACACCTCTTTGTTTTGAATTATAATTAGCTAAATATACAGTGGAACTTATGGTGAATGTAATGTACACTGTCCTGATTTGGTTAAGTGAGTTTCCTGCAGTAGGACAATGTCTGCCTGTAATGTTGTTAGATATTCTAAGATTTTATGTCTTTTAGCAAATGAGCCAATACCACGCACGTCCCAAGTGACAAAGCGTAATGAGTTCATTCTATACTAACATAGGCCCCCTGAGTACAATCCAAAGTTAAAGTGTGCGTGTGCGTGTGTGAATGACTGTGTGTGTACGAGTGTTAATGTGTCAGGAGGCATGTATATGCGAATGTCAGTGTATAAATGTGTCCATGTATGATGTTAAGATGAGGACAGGTTTCTGTGCTTGAGTGGGCGTGTATATATGTGAGTGTGAGTGTATGAATGTATACATGTATGATGTTAAGATGAGGGGATGTGTGCTTGTTTGAGTGGGCGTCTGTGTATGCGAGTGTGAGTGTGTGACTGCCTACGTGTATGCGTGGGTGTATAGTATGTGGTAGGCTACTTCCAGGTAAACCTTCTTGAGCGTCAATACCGACATGTTACAATTGCCATAGCAATCAAAATAACAATGATGGTAAAAACAACAACAACAAGTGTGACTGTGGTGAAACGTTAAAGAAGGGGGTTGATGTGCAGTAAGGTATATAAAGTGTCCCGGCATTAATAACCCTTATACAAAGCCGTCTAGTATGCGGTGTGTGCTAGAAACCTGTATTAAATGCCAAACTGTCAGCTCTGAGCTATTAGTGATTTTCATGTTAATAAAATAAAGGTATTAATAAGAAATTTTATTAGCCAGGATGAAAAATTTGGTAACACATAATGAGCAATATTTTTTACACGGTCATCATGGCTGTCCTCAGTATCGGCAAAGATGGCTAAGGGCAGCTCAGTACCGCAAAACTTATTTTTCAATGTTGTGTAATTTTAGTTAGCGGTGCGATTATGAATTTTACAACTAGCCGTCAGAAACAACAGCATTGTATTCCCCAGACGGCCCCATCACTTGCCTCACCCATCTAATCTGTACTCCTCCCTCTACTTCAACAGCCCATATCAATCAGAAAGGCCTAAAGGTAAACATCTAAAATAAGGAGCAGTGTAAAATGAAATACCATGCCGCAGTGTTAGGGTGGTCAATCAGTTATATGTTATTACCATTTGTTTCTGTAATAAACAAAATATCCAAATATACTTAAAAAGGTTAAGGGTGATGTCAGTGACTTTATGCTAAACAAACTGTATTTAATTATTTTTTTCTCAAGCTGATAAGAATGACCCAAATATTAGCATGTTTCATCAGCACTATTCTACAAGCAATGCTACAATAATTACACTTCTTAGCAATTACGCATCGTAATTACACAACATATCCTTCAACATTGCCCGACTGAGAATGGGGTTATACTTTGGGGGAAATAGAGCGAGGAGACTGAAGTGAAATGGGGTAAGGCAGAGGAGGATGGTGACAAGAGAAGGCTGCCAAGGGTAAATTATATCCGTTTAGGACACTATGCCCATTCACATGCCACGTGCAACACAAGCAGCTGTATAAAACAAACAAAGTTACATAATTATAAGACCTTGAGAAGCAGGGCGAATAAAAGATCCAGTGTCCAGTATGGCAATAGAAGGAGACCCACTATATGCTTTAAACAGGACTGATGGGACCTTCATACCAAAACAGAATGTATTTCATTTACAGCCTCACTTGATTTACTCTTAAAACAAAGTATTTTTTCAGCATGTTTACCTATTACCTAAAACACCCTGAGGAGCACTCAATCGCAAGAAAGATATCAAAAGACTACAATGTTTACCACCAGCAAACAATGAACATTAAAAAGCAGTATAGGATAACATCAGCTGGATCTTTTCCACCTTAAATCACCTTAATCCAGGTATATACAGGTCGGGATGCTGTTCAGCCAAATGGCTTCTTCAATATCAGTTTAAATACTAGAACTTGTGGCCATAAGTGGAAATTAGCGAGAGAACATGCAGTGCAAGCTAAAACCTTGGGTTTCTTTAAATCAGAGCTAGATAAGATTTTAACAGCTCTGAGCTATTAGTTAAGTTCTCCCCAAACGAGCTTGATGGGCCAACTGTCCTCCTGTCGTTTGTAAATTTCTTATGTTCTTATGTGAATCCACAGTCTGCACACACACTCCGGGTCAGCCTACAGCACATGGCCTACCCACTCATGCCCCTAGAGGGCAGCATTGCTATGCACCTCAGAGCCAGGCAGCATGTTCAATAAACTGCCAGGTGAATCAGGATCTTAAAGGCAAGCCACCATAAAAGCTCTCACTCCTCCAGTTACCACCTTCACCTGAAGCAGAAAGCAGTTCCCCGTTTGAGATGTCAGTCTGAGAATGAAAATAGGTGCTAAAACAGGCTGAGGAGACAAAGGCAGGCAAACGGTGCTCAAATAAATAAAAAAAGGAAAAATGTCACAGGATACTCTTATCTCCTTTGAGAGTGAATAGTATGAGCTTTTCTTGTGCCTGTGTAGGTCTTCTACCAAAAGCCCTGCGCTATTACTCTGAAATGTTTCTGATCGAGGAGAGATGGAGTTGTGTGAACCCAGTGCTGCGCTGTCCTAGAGACTTGTGGTCCCAGGGCTGTACAATCCTAAAGCTGCATAGGTCCCTGTGCAGTCCCAGAGCTGCACGGGCCCAGAACTGTGCAATCTCAGAGCTGCGTAGGCCCAGAACTGCGTAGTCCCAGAATTGCACAGGACAATCAATTCAGCGTCAGCACTCTGAAGGGACACTGGGAGCATCTCAGACACACAAACCCCTATTAGGCATCTCCTCAAAACAACCATAGTCAGTATTCGAGCCAAGCCTGTTGTTATAAGTAGGCCACATGTTTGGATGCATGTGTGTGCATGTGTGTGCATGTGTGTGCATGTGTTTCTGTGAGTAAGAGGGGTGGTCCTCCCTGGAAACCATGTTGAGCACACCCTTAGTCATGGGTCCCTTTCAGTGGCTGCTTCCACCAACAACGACAGGAATGACAGCAACTGAGCTGAGAGGAGAACTTAAGAAAACCTGGGGGAGGGGGTGGGGGGGTTAGTGGCAGTCCAGTCCCTGAGGAAACGAGGACACTTCAGGGCTCATTAAGTGCTGGACAACGGAGAACACAAGACAGCGTGAGAGCCTGGCACTGAGCGGCAGCTCTAACTCGTATTTTAGCTTAACACGGTCAGACAGCCCCCACTCACAACTGATAGGTAGGAGGGAGAGCAGAGATCATGAAAAATGCAGTTTAATGTTTTCTTTTCTGGAAAATAACAAAGCAAATGGTGAGTGAGACAGGTACAATAAAAAAAAGATATGACATATGGTGATCAGAAACACCACACAGGGAACACCTGAAAGGCACCCCCTGCCCCCCTCAGAGGAATATAGTCCTTTGGGCAAGGGAGAGGGGGCAGACTGACAGACTGAAGCCCCTTTAACAGTTAAATGTGTAGTTGTGTAGCTCCTCTTCCAATACTGCTTACACCTGTATCTAGGCATTAATTGGAAGCTCCTAGGCACTCATGCCTGGTTGACTCCTTTGCGGCATGTATGTTTGCAATGTTCCATTTGCCTCCCTTGTACACTTTGTATCACTTTTGATAAAAGTGTCTGTAAATATGTTAACGTAAATGTACTGTACATGGCCCTGTATTAAGTACTTAAATCAGGCGTAGCACTCAAAAACTCACTTAAAAAAAGTTGTCTTTCTATCGGCACTGCATGGAAACGGAAGCAGACATGAGGTTTTGATGCAGCCTACCATCTTCTCAAAAATAGAAGGGGTTGCTAAAAGGAGGGAAGTACAAGGTTAGCGTGAGAAGGACAGCCAGGCACAGCAGTGTCCTGCTCAGGGTCCTAGGCAGGTTCTACTATCAGCCATGTGTCAAGCTCACTATCCTCATTCGCAATGACACTGTTACATCCATCCATCCATCCATTTTCCAAACCGCTTATCCTTAGTGGGTCGCGGCACTGTTACATCACAGTGCTAATATTCCTACAGGGGTCTCAAGATCAGGGGCCCGTGGATCCCTACTCACATGTATGTTTTAGGTAAAAAGAGGGTAATTACCAGACACAGCAAGCCTAGCATTTGCCTGTTCCCTGATAGTTCCCCCTGAATTTGGAGGACATTAAGCACAAAATTTGGCTCAAAGGCTTGCAGAGATCAATGGGAGACACCATCCTATTCAAAGTTGCATTCCCTGTGTGATGAGATAATGCTGGTGTGCCTTCCAACAGAACAAACATGACTTCTGAGTAGCTAACATACTTTGACTTTTGAGATTATCACAGAATCTTTGTATCAGACTTGTATCAGACATTTCTCTCGCATGTATGGTCAGGATGCTGGACCCCAAGGAGACCGAAGCAGACTCTTGGGACTGTCAATTTAAAATTTTTTCTGTATTTTGAGGATTGTACCAGGAAGGCAGAAATGTAATACTCTGAAGACTAGTACATACCAGAATAAATTCTGTGTCTGGCAAAAATGACTCTGTTCCTTATAAAATCCATTATGGAAATACGAGTTTTAACCAACACAAAGGCTAAATAATTTTGAATTATTTTCTTTTAAAAAGCTGGTACTGAACTGTAGTAAAATGCTCAAAGACATACCCTGTAAGAACTTTAATAGCCCACTCAGAGTTCACAATAAATATTGCTTTAAATATGGGTTTAAATTTCAGTTTCCCATACAGGTCTAATATTTCCATTTTTATCTCCACCCCTCTCATTTTTCTCAAACAGCTGAAGCCTTTCCTGGATCAAGCCTGCCATGTCTGGTTACTGTGATACTGTGGTTAGACCTTTCATTCTCAGGCTCCTTCTTCCCTAAACGTCCAACCGATCTCCTCTTAGTATGTTAAGTGGGGGCAAAAGTGTGTTGCCAGGTGCTCTACGCAAATCCAACTAAGAAAGGGAATCTGCACTGGAAGCACAGCTGAGACTGAGGAAGACAGGATGGCAGTTTGATCTGGTTCCATTTACAAAAATGCTTAAATGTGTTTGAGTCTCATATCACAGGCACCATTCAAGGTTTCTGGGGTATATGTTACTTTCAGCATCAAACTCAACAGGGCTGCTGTGTGGCTTCCAACATAAAACATCACAGAGAAGCTGAAGTCCGACTGTCAAGTTGTCCCGTTTTAATACACCCCATGTAGTAAAGTGAAACAGGAATTGCCACATAATGTAGTCATCCATTCATATAGCAAGTGTAACTGTACAGTGTATAAACCAAGTGTAACTGTACAGTACTACAGTGTATATACATCCTTCATGTTATTCTTGCTCACTTGTTCTCATGTTGCAGTGTATCTAAGACAGTGTATCTAAGGCACGTAGAACCAAATTTCTTGTATTTGCTCAATACTTAAACACAACAAAAGCAGATTCCAATTCTGTTACTTCCATGAGGTAATCATGCTGGGAGGTACATCTGCAGCCCACACTAAACATGTCGGCTGAAGGAGATGTCTAGGTTGTCAGTCTTCTTCTTTATCTGCCTTTGTCTGGAGAAATGCTTTAGGTCAGTTTCTCAGGCTGGTCCTCGGGAACACCCAGACAGCCCATGTTTTTGTTCGCTCCCAGCTCCCCGCCAGACAACCCACATTTTTGCTCCCTCCCAGCTCCCCACCAGACAGCCCACATTTTTGCTCCCTCCCGGCTCCCTGCTAGACAGTCGACATTTTAGAGAGCTGGGAGGAAGCAAAAACGTGAGGGGACCCCAAGAACCAGCTTGAGATTATCTAAAGCAGTGTAACAGGAGTGATAATTATTAGTTAGCTTGAAGGTTACACACACAAATCTGTGATGAGTGGAAGGCAGTTCTCTGAAAAATAATGATTCCTTCATGCTAAATTCAATTAATTATATACAGAATATATTACTCTAAGTTGGTTTAATAGCAGTGCTGCTTTATTGTACCATTTATATGCCATGTGAGAAGAGTGCGAGCAGGATTGGGCGCCGGGATAAGTGAAGCGGAGCACCTTGTGTTGGGGCAGCAGGGTGAAAAGTCTTAACAAGCAGAAGCCAAAAGTCTTAACAAGCTCATCAGGAGGGCTGGCAATGGAGCTGAACTCCTAAGTGACTGGTGTTGGGGAGATGATGCTGTGCACGCTTGTTGGCATCCTGGAAATCACCTCTCACCCTCTGCACTGCACCCCGAACACTAATCAGAGCTCCATCAGCAAGAGGCTTGTATCACCAAAGTGTACCACCCAACGCCACAGGAGCTTCATCAGCAAGAGGCTTGTATCACCAAAGTGCTCCACCCAACGCCACAGGAGCTTCATCAGCAAGAGGCTTGTATCACCAAAGTGCTCCACCCAACGCCACAGGAGCTTCATCAGCAAGAGGCTTGTATCACCAAAGTGCTCCACCCAACGCCACAGGAGCTTC
>JAODJX010000098.1:815236-848196 GCA_026776945.1 Isichthys henryi | reverse complement strand
TTGTATCACCAAAGTGCTCCACCCAACGCCACAGGAGCTTCATCGGCAAGAGGCTTGTATCACCAAAGTGCTCCACCCAACGCCACAGGAGCTTCATCGGCAAGAGGCTTGTATCACCAAAGTGCTCCACCTCGCACCACAGGAGCTTCATCAGCAGGAGGCTTGTATCACCAAAGTGCTCCACCCCACACCACAGGAGCTTCATCAGCAGGAGGCTTGTATCGCCAAGGTGCTCCACCCAGTGCCAGAGGAGCTCCTTCCTCACTGTGGCTATTAGACTGTTCAACTTCCGCTTTTGTCAGGAGATGTCTGTTCTTATTCATTGCCGGATTCATTTTTGGCCCATTATCCTGTATTTTTGCACAATATGGTAGCCTTTTTTACAATCTTCCACACATACCACTCGCTTTAGTTACATATCCCATCTTAGTATACTTCTTCCTGTATACTTGCATTTTACCATTTTGATTTTATTACCAATTGTATTGTACTTGGATTCCTTGTTTTATTTGCATTATATTGTATTCTTGTATGGCGATGTGCTGGCCCCCCATCCTGGGTTGTTCCCTGCCTCGTGCCCGTTGCTTTCAGAATAGGCTCTGGATGCCCCGCGACCCAGTAGGATAAGCGGTTTGGAAAATGGATGGATGGATGGATGTATGTATTCTTGTATTACATTATATTTTTATTCTTGGTATTTTTAAGCATGGTGAAAGCAAAGCCTTGACACAACAATATCCCTCAAGACAAAGCTTTGTATCTTTTCTCTTAAATCAAGCATGTGTGGACAGGTCAGAAGCAAAGGGGTAATGAAGCATGGATGGCCATAGCATATAGACTGGAAGGAGCAAAGTTAATCTGGAATGAAAATTTTAGACCCTGCTTGATTCCAGTCCACTTTGTCTGTAGGTCTCACTCTCTCCGAAACTCACGCCACACACAACTCCTGGTGTGTTGTCTACACTGAGGACACCGTCAGTCACAGTCCTACTTGGCTTTCATGTAAACAGGTCTCCTATCTCAGGCTTGTACATAACAGAAACTCAACAGGTACTCAAATGATGTGTTTTCTGTCCCATATGCTTCATGACTAGAGGATGCAGACCTGTTCACCTTCATGAAGTGAACAGATTCCCAGCATGGAGCTTTCTTAACAGATTCTCAATAAAAAATACATAACTGGAATATTTTGGAACAATTTCATGTCCAGCTGTATAATTGGCTAAAGAAAGTAATGATCAGCCAAGCCAAAAGAACCATTCCTTCTCAAGCAGGAAAACTAAAAACAATATTAAGGCCATTATAACATTAAATAAATAAAGTGCCTTTCTCCCCCAGCTCTTTGGAGAGGTCGGCGACTTTATTTTTTTCATTCCAGCTTGCACATTAGGAGGTCAGAGTGTCGATAGTCATCTCACTCTACAAGAGAGTAATGCCACAGAGACAAGGAACCACATATAACCGCCCTCACTATCCCTAGCCAGGACATTTGCCATTTCCTGTTGCTACTGGAGGCAGTGCAGTTGTGAGTCTCCAGAGGTCTATTCCTGTCATTTGGGTGTGTGAGGGAGGGCAGGGACAGCAGATATGGCAACCATCACAGATGAACCTCCTAGGGGATCCCAGCATGGGAAGATCCCATAAACACACACTTACAAACACCATCAGCACTGTGTAAACACAAACACAGAGTGCCAGAAGCAGGAAAGCTCATTAAAGGGGAATTACGCCACAACCAAATCAATTTACGCAATCTCCACAATGTTCAGCAGTAAGAACCTAAATGCCATCTAAATGGTGTGTGAATCACAGTAAATGATAGTAATGCAAAGCTTCCAGCATAGCACTGAGTCACCATATACACTGCTTCAGAGCACGAGCGATTTCAGGTAGCTGAGGCTAGAAACCATTAACAAGTGGGGTAATGTCAGTATGAGAATATAAGAATGTTGTTGAGCTTCTATAGACTGATATACACTATTGATTTATTTTCAGGTAATGGACATAGAGGGGAGGGGGGCAACAGTGAAATGGGTTATTAATAACATGAATAGATGAACAGAGGAAAACTGAAGGCTGTCATTGACTTGTAATAAGTGCACAAAAACACCAAACACCACAGGCAGAATTATAAGGCAAGTGGGTATTTTGCTTGTAACTTCCCAAAATAAAGGAGAAACGTTAACTTTTTAGCATTGAATGCTAAATTTTTCAGTACTGCAATCTAAATGGAATCGAGATATTGCTAAGATCTAAAAGGCTGAAACACAACCCCCCACTCAATAAGGCACACAAGATAAAATGCCAAGAATGGGCATGTCTCAAGATTGATGTTACAAAGGTTTTTACGATGCAACTTACTTTTAATGGAGCAGATGGATGGGCCGGTGGATGGGCACCTTCTACAAGCTATAAGGTGGTGGAGGAGTAATGATGTGAGCTGCAATTATCAGTGATGAACTTGCCAGAACTGTCCAAATTGCAGATGGTGTAAAAATTAACCCAAAGATCTACTTCAAATCGCAAGAAGATACTTTCTTCAAACACTTGTAGAAGAATATGTCAGCAGCTTTCAAAAAGGTTATGATATTCATGTAGCACAATGTCCCTTCCCATGCATCAACATATTCCATAGATTGGCTAAGAAAGGCTTTAAAGGTGATTGAATTATCACCAGGCCACCTTCAGTACCTGATTCAACCCCCATTGAGAACTAATGGGCCTTACTAAAGTATGAGATTTACCAAGATGCCAAGCAGTACACTTCTCAGAGCAGCATCTGGGGGGTGGCTCTAGCTGCCTCAGCTAATATATGACAGGATCAAATCAAAAACTTGACTGGTTCAATGAACATTGGGTTCATGATGGTCATTGAGAAGAAAGGTAGCTAAACAGGACATTACACTTGGTAAAGTGCTCACCAATCAGAAGTGGCCCACGCCCACAAGCAGGCAGCATGTGAAACACAACACAAACGCCCATGACTCATCAGACATTTATTTAATGTTTCTTCCATGATGACTCTGAACAGATTCTGAATGTTTTTAATCAGGTCAGATCAGGTTGGGGAGCATGCACTAATGCAGCTCTTTACTGCACCCACCACATGACGAAATACCTTGGGATCCCAGCTGGTGACCCCCCAGGCAGACACACGGTCCAGGCCCACCAAAATGACTATCCATCTGCCGTAGCCAGGTGTTACGTGGCTGTCCCCTTGGCCTGGTCCTCAGCAACGAAGATCCTGCAAGCTGGATCACCCTCAGGGAAAGCGCCACATGGCCATAGATCTATAGCTGAAGTTCCCTCACAATGCAGGTAATGTGCCTCATTTGGGACTCTCCTATCAACCACTTGTTCGACACAAAGTCAAACCAGGGGTACCCAAGAATTCTCCGAAGAGGCACAGTGCCGAAGGAGTCCAGTCTTCTTCTCAGCTCACTGGATAGCATTTATGTCTCACAGCCATACAGCAAGACAGGGAGCACCAGGACTCTAAATACTTGGACCTCCGTCCTCTTGTAAAAATATTGGGAGTGCCACACACCCATTTCCAGCGACCTCATGACCACCATGCTCTCCCAATCCATCTGCCGTCTTCATAGGAAGAGTCACCAGAGGTAAGAAAATCTCTCGACGAGGTCGACATTCTCCCTACAGACACACACACTACTGATGGCTGTGCCTAAAGGCTGGTTCTTACTTCTCCACACAAGTGCAACACTTGTTGAATTTGTGTATGCGTACACGAAAACGTTTATATTTCTCCGGTCAAGCCGCATACTTTGCACATGCTTACAATGTGTTGTATTTAAATTTTTCTTAATGATAATAATATAAATTATTATTCTGGTATTTCATGCACAGCAGTGAGGTTTGTGTACGTATCTCTATGTTTTACAAATTCAGAGAGCCAGCTCACAGGGCTGCCAACTTTGGTCAGATGGCTGGCGTAAGATTTTCAGTTCGAGACAAGTCTGCACAAACATGCACATGCATTTATATGTATGCAACAGTTTTTATTACCTTGTAAAGAGTATGTAGGGTTTCCAAACTACCCCAAAGCTCATCAAAAGCATCCACGTTAGAATTTTTGTAAATGGACGATAGCGAATAGATCATGTACAGTGTGTCCAGGGTAGCACATACAATGCTGCATGGACACAAATTTGGAGTGCAGCTGGTGTTCATCAGCTGGTGTTCATCCGCGGAGGAACACAATGATGCCAAACACATCATAAAAGTTTGAGCAAACATGTCTGCTAGTACGCATGTGGAGAAGTATGAACCAGTCTTAAGAAGTCATTAAAGTCCTGGATCTTGGTTTTTATCACAATCCCAGACACTTAGACTCCTTGCTCAGTCTCTCAAGAGCCATGATCACAACATCGTTGGAAAAGTCAAGATCAGTAAATTTTTCTTCATTAACAGACACCCCACAGCTGCTGGACCTCACAACCCTGCCCAACACTTAGTCCATTCAAGCATTGAACAGCATTGAGCAGGAGCAAGAACACACCCCTGGCGAACCCCAGAAGGGAAGAGCGGAGAGGTATTTCCTCCACTCTACCTAGCACTCACAGTACCAGTGTACAGGCCAGACATGATGTCCAGTATCTTGGGGGGATCCAGCATAGTCTTCGGATGTCTCACAGTGCATCTTGAACAACCGAGTCAAACACTTTACGAAAATCGAGAAAGGCTGCAAAAAATCTCTGCCAATTTTCACACCTGCGTGGTAGACTTCTTAGGCATAAACCGAGACTGTTCCGGTCAGTGGAAGGTGAGCAATTGAACATAGGTCATGTTAAGGATGTCCCTAGCAAGGACCTTACCCGCCACTGACAGTAGTGTTATGCCCTTATAGTTACCGCAATCCATGCCCTCCACTTTCACTACAAGCCTCGTTTCCCAGTCAGGGATAACACCTGAATTCCCAAATGGAAGCAAAGACTGCCTGCAATGCCACGAGGACAGCCTTACTAGCAGCTTGGAGAAGTTCACCCCGGATATCACAGATCCCTGCGGCCTCCCATACTTCCAGCTGATTCATCACCCGGGTCATTCAATGTGAAATCATCACACTTTTCGATTTTAACGAAACTTTGCATACTGATTCGGTCATATGAGTAACTCATGAAACTGAAATTGGGTGAATTTTGGATCAATATTGAGGGAGATTTAAGCAATTTTTAAGTTTTAACTTTTTTTGGGGGGGGACTATGACTTTGACTGGCTATATTTACCTTAATATAAGCTGCACAGAAATGGTCCTTATATTGGTTTAAAAGCTATTGCCCAGCTCTATAGACAAAACAAATGATATGCCATGCCTATATGAATAATTACTACGCAATAACTGATTAAAATATTTAAAATTCAATAAAAAAAGAAAACTATATTTCAAAATTGATAATTTTTTTTACTTAAGCTAGCTCATAATGTCATGAACATCTCCAGAAAATTTGGTCTTTGGTTTTTGAGTTGTTGCTGAGATATCATTACTTATGTGAAATGTGTATCAAAACCACAGTTCCTTACAATGCTGTCAGCAGTAGCAGAATAGCAGTTAGTGATAAATGCATGGTACAGGGTTATTATTTTTCATGACAACTACAACTATTGCCAGAATTAGCTGTGGAAATATAATTTAAAGTAAAACATTTTAAATTACTATTAAAAATGAATAAAAAGACAATATTTCCAAAGTGACTGGAAAAAAGAGAATTAATGGTACAATCAGAATAATAAGCAGCTGAAACTGATTAACAACCTCCTCTGCTACTTAACTGACCAGATCAATATCCCAAATGTTTTGTTGACTTGATGCTATATTCTGACTAAAAAGTGTTCCTTTATTTTTTTTAAGCAGTTCACATCCAGCCCTGTAAGGAGGTCCTCCAATTTACAGGGAAATTTGGGGGTTGATGACAGGATTAGTACTCCAGCCTCTGGAAAAAAAATCTCACTGGTCCATTCAGACTAGTGTGGTGCTGAGGTATCACCTGCCACATGGTTGCACTCGGGTTCTAATCCCTGAGGTGGTTCGTTGTGTGGAGAATGCAGCAACGTGCTGTCAGTGCGTACTGTCACGCCCAGCTCATACGATTCTCGTGTGTGCCACGCCCCCCTGATTATCCACGTGTGCTTCCCCGATTGTACCCAGCTGTACCATGTTATTTTGCTCTGTCTTGTCTATTTGAGTCCATGTCTTGCCTTAGTTCTTTGTCCGTCATTGATGTTAGTCTACGTCAGATGTTTCCTGGTCCCCGTTACCTTGAATAAATCCCCGTTTTCCCCGTATTCCGCCTGCTTGCCTGCTTTATGCCTGCCCGTGCGATTACCCGCTCACCAGCGAGCGTAACACGTACCTCTTACCTTACTAAATTTAATGCAACAGTCACAGCTTTTGTGATCATTTTTAATGGTTCGTAGTTCTCTGTTAATTTAAATAAAGTAATAAATACATGTCGGAAGCAATTCATATCTTGAAGTTCTCATCCTAGCATTAGAATATATAAGCTAATATTATGATGGTATCTCATGTGGTAATGCTGTGTTATATGTTTTAGATCTATTACAAGCTGAATATTAAACTTAAGCTTGACATAAAAAAAATTATATTGCAACATCTGTCAGATTAGATATTTTCCCCAAATTACTCAGCCCTATTCCCTAGTGCAGGGGTCTCCAACTCCAGTCCTGGAGAGCTACTATCCAGCAGGTTTTCTATCCTACTCTTCTGATGAGCCACACCTGTTCCTGGCATTTGCCTGAGAAGCAGGTGTGGCTCATCAGAAGCCAGGTATGATGGAAAACCTACTGGATAGTAGCGCTCCAGGACCGGAGTTGGAGACACCTACCCTAGTGTGTTTGCTCTGTTCCCTGAACAGCCTCATGGCTCACTAGGTTGAATGTGCTGCTCAGACTGTCATCCATGCTGGTAAGGAGTTCAAGGCTGGCCAGAGGCCAGTCTCACCTCACCTTTTGGATAATTTGTATTGGATTTAGTTTCCTTGGTGTTTGATATTTCTCTTTTGTTTTGGTCTTCCCTGTTCGTGCCTGGATTAACTATGTTCTGCCTGTACTTGTTTGTAGTTTTTTCCTAGTGAGGTCAACCCTCTGCTATGTTCCTTAATTTCTTGTGCTGTGATCATTTATATCACCTGTTGCTTCTTGTCCTGTGCCATGCTTGGCTGGTTAATTTTGATAAGGTCCACACTTGTTCTTTGTTAAATCCTCATCTGTGTATTTAACTGCTTGCTATTGTTATGATGCTTGTTGGTGCATTGTTGCCATTTTCTCTGTGTGACTGATTCCCCATGTTATTATGTGTTTGTTAGTGGTGTTTTTTGATAGTTTTTCCCTGATAGTTATTGTAGTTCTCTGTTGGCTCCAGCCTTTCTTCTTGTTTTATGAGTTTTGTTTTGACCCTTCGCAGCCACTTTTGTCTTCTGTTTTTCCCTTTCTGTTCTGTTAAATAAAAGCTGCTTTGTGTACTTGACTCATTCCTCCTTGACATACCCTGCCATAAAACACGTTTTTAGGTTTCATTCATATTTTTATATCTAAATATTTATATTAGGGGTGGCATAGTGGTGCACTGTTGCCTCACACCTCTGGTACCCGAGTTGGAGTCTCCGCCTGGGTTACGTGTGCGGAGTTTGCATGTTCTCCCCATGTTGTCGTGGGGTTTCCTCCGGGTACTCCGGTTTCCCCCCACAGTCCAAAGACATGCTGAGGCTAAATGGACTTGCTAAATTGCCCATAGGAGTGCATGTGTGTGTGACTGGTGTCCCCCCATCATGGGTTGTTCCCTGCCTCGTGCCCAATGCTAATGGGGAAAGGCTACGGACCCCCCGCGACCCAGTAGGATAAGCGGTTTGAAAAATGGATGGATGGATGGATATTTATATTGTATTTTTCTATGCCTCATTTGCATTATAACCAACATTTCCCGTAACACAACCGTAACAAAGGTAATACATACACAAATGCTACATATAGACGGAGCCCTGGGGGAATATGGACAGTTTTTTGTTTTTTGCCTTATTTTGCATTATCTAGATTAATCTAAGTGGCCCCTTCACACTTCAGTTTTGTTCCAAACACAGAAGCAAACGATACATTTTTAGATTTGTAGTAACTGAAGCATTGCCTTCAAAACCTTAACAAGACAAAATGTGTTCGCTAATTCATCGTAAAACATTTTCAATAGAGGCAGTAACTGCATGTCTTTCTTGATCCTCACTTAAAAGCCTTGGCCACAGCAGAATTACACTAATCTGCCTCGAAGAGTCGCACCACTTCGAAATGTCCGCAAAGTCATAACTTTTATGACAGCTGCTGGTGTAATATACAGCATATGCATGATATATAACAGGCACGCAGGGTGCCTCACTTCACTCCTACAGTACATAACACTATTTATTTAGCCACTGAGACTAAATTAATGATCATATGATGTTTCCTAGTGAAAGATGGGGAGGTGGCATGCTTGGTCCTGCACTAATCCATAACCTTATCAAATTTAGTTTGCTTTTCCTGGGTTTTTCATTTTTGCTGAAGCTGAAACGATTGTCTTTACATTCAGTGCTCCCCAGCACATTTGTTAAACCCATCTCCATTGTTGTACTAAATAAAGGTTCCTAAATAAATAAAGGTTCCTATTCTGTTCTTCCATCTCTGTGTAATATGATTCTGATCAGAGAAAGATGTATAATAGTAATACAAGTAAAATTAGCATTACTAAATATATTCGTCACATTTCAGAATTCACATACACTATATTCCCCAAAGTACTGGGACACCCGAAATAAGAATGGGATGTCATTCAAGTTTGTGTGCGCGTAATGGCAGGTGTTCCAATACTTTTGGCGGTATAGTGTATCTGAAAATCACATATATAAACAAATATTACTGTGTTATTTTACTTTACTCTCCATGTTCAATGAAATAAGATGTCATGAATTTCCACCCATAATTTGCTTGTGTGCCGAGATTTTCTGAACTGTTTATTACAGTTCTGAAACTGATTTTAAGCCCTAATAGCAACATTCTCTAAAATAATATCCTATATAATCTGCTCCAGCCCACCAGGACCATGCTGAGGCAACATGCCATACACAAATATTGACAATTAAAACAAAGCATCTCCCATATCACCCATTTTATTTGTTTCCTTTTACTGGCAGCTGTTCCACAGAACCCAAACAAAAAGCTGATAGCACTCTGGCCACTCTTGTCTTTTCCCGTCATTCTAGGTTTTTCAAAAAGTCCCATAAAAGGTCAGTGGCAATCTGAATTATGAAGTGGGAAACAAAACAGCGTGTAGGGTTAGGAGATTATCAGAGAGAGCGAGAAGCTGAGGCCAGCATCTAGGACATTACCAGCCAAGAGGCCCTGAATTGCCACATTCCCAGTCCCAGCTTTGACGCATTAGCCCGGAGCAAATGACCACTCACATCTGTGGCATGACAGAGCTCACAGTACAGTTCTAGCCTGAGTCAGGTACATAAGAATAGGGTAAAACAACGTTCCTCCTGGAATAATCCATTTCTTAACATAGATTTCCGTGGGAAGTTAATTCAAGAAAAGTCCAAATGTATAGAGAGGAGTCTGGAAAACCCAGGTAAGCCTGAGGCAATTATGCCAGGAAAAAAACCTTCAGCTAGACATAGTTGTTGAATCCCACACAAAAGAACAATGACAACAACCTACAACAGACTGGGGGTTTGCGTGCAGGACGAACCCTCACACAAATAAGACTGCTGCATAGGTTGGACGGGTGTCACAGAAGCAGAGTGGTGATGGTGGCCAAAGGACTGCTTCACTCGCCTACTTCATATCTGCTTCAACAATGAATCAATGATATAGTGAAGGAATAAAAGGAGTACAAAGAAGCCAGTTGTCAGAGGACAGAAGTACAGCAGTCCCGTACTCTCATATCCTCTTAATTTCACATGGTATGTGGGATCACCAAGGTACTCATCCAGATGCTGAACCTCACAAACCAATAACAACACATAACTAATCATGGTTCACTGTAACTGCCCTAGCAAAGTATGCAACGCTGTGCAAGATAAAGGAGTTAACAGAACAAAAAGCTTAAGAAGACTCCATGCTCCCATTTTATTCCTGTTGCCCTAAAAAAGACAGCATAATACTAAAGAAGTGGACTGTAACTTCTAAGAAGTGAATGACCATGACAATGTTCTGCAATGGGCTCTTTAACTGCTCCTGCTGCTCCCATCTGTGAGGGCTGCATCTGTTCCCCTCCCCTTTGTGCTGCACCTCCCATTTCATGTTGCAAGCTACACAGATGAAAACATTCCCAAACAATGCCACACTGTTCTCTGATGTGCCCCGTGCCACTGTCACCGCTGGAAGACCAATTTTGTGCCCACCCATGTTCTCACAATCGGTGAAAGGGCCAGAGGACTTGGCCTTTTTAGGTCAACAATATTAAGTATTAAGAGTATGACCGTGACTGTGGTTGACATATTCTCCATAATTGCTACACAGTGCACTATTTCTGTTTTGTAATAGTGCCTGACTTTTGTGGGGAAAATATTATAGTCTAAACAGTCAAAGGTCCAATAGATATATCCATATTGCATCACAGAACATTCAACTGGTGTATACAGAAAAAATACATTTTAGTACTTTTGTGAAGGGCACTTCTCCATGAGTTGCATAGCCAGCTGCAAACTGCATGGTTCCTTACCTTTAAAACTAAGGAAATACAGATGCTCCTCTACTTTCAACTTACTCTTAATTCGTATGTCTGAAAGTTTGTAACTCCAAATTGTGTTCATTGGGCTCCTGTTTCCCGCAACATGAAATATTGTTCTGTGTGCCAATTCCGCCTAGTACGAATTCTGGCCGCTACTTCTGCCACGCAGCAGCATAGCGTGCATACTCCAAGCATCCCAGTTCTTTGTACTGTACTTGCGTACAATCATGGTTGGTGAAGAACGTAAGGCAAATGATGATAGTGGTACTTGTAGTAGAGGTAAAAAATGGCAAACCATCTTGATGGAAACGAAGATGGCGATAATAAAAAGACTCGATGATGATGGAGAAAAAATGGTGAACGTAGCATGTTCTTACAATATGAATCGTTCTATGATCGGAACGATCTACAAAAACAAAGACAGAATTATGGAACATGTGAAAAGTATCGTGCCTATGCAATTGATCATAATTAGCAAAAGAAGGGGGAAGCTAATTGAGGAGATGGAAAACCTTCTCATGATGTGGCTGGAACACCAGAGACAAAGGAGGGTACCGCTTAGCCTCATGTTGATTTAGGCAAAGGCTAAGTCAATCTTCCAGGACTTAAAGGCTAAGGTTGGAGAAAGTGCTGCAGGTGAAACTTTTACTGCAGGTTATGGGTGATTTCATCGCTTTAAGAAATGTGCAAACCTGCATCACTTTGCACTTAGCGGTGAGGCAAAAAAAATTATTCTCGTCCCGCTAAAGGAATTAATTGAAAAGGCAAACAAGCATCGATGGCAGTGGATGGTAGTTCTACTAAATCAAAAGCTAGATCTTGACTTAGGGCGCTTTTCCACCACACAAAGTACGGTACTTTCGCTTTTGCATTGACTTCCGGTCAAGTACCAGTACCGAAAGTTCTGGCATCTTTTGAAACGCACAGCGAACAGGGAGGAACAAAATAAAAAGCAGTAGAAACAAAAATAAAAATAAACAAAATGGAAGGATGGACAAACACAGGCTTTAATCGCCATATGGTCAGATGAACAGGTCCAGCAGGATTTAGTAATAGCAAGCCTCTTGGAAGAAATGGGGCACACGCAAAACACCGAACAATGCCGCTTGAAAATAAAAAAAACTTAAGCCGAACTACAGGAAAGTGAAGGATCATAATAGCATGTTTAAATTCAGCGAAAGAAATAGCACGCCGCACTTTGTGATGTCAGTCAGTCACCGGTACCAGTTTTTACGCCAGTAGAAAACCGACACAAAAGAAGCACCACACTTTTGGCACTTTATGGAAGTACCGAAAGTACGGTACTTGGTACGGTGGACAAGCGCCCTTAGAGGAGGAGGACTTCAAAGACCTGTTTGACTTTGTTAACAAATGAGGAATTGATTGAGCTGGAGGAAAAAGAGAAGAACAAGAGGAAGAAGAAGAATCCGTACCTCTAAAGAAGTTTGACCCTAAATTGATGGCTGAGGGCTTTTCTCGCTCACTATTATTGAGAATCAGGACCCCAATGTTGAGAGTTTCTCAAAAGTAGCAGCAAGCATCAACGAGGCAATGTATTGAACATGTATTGACTTTATATCGTACTTATCTATGCATGCAGATTTGAGTACCCTTAAAATTGAATAACGACTTACGAACATTTCTAGTTACAAACGGCCGTTCGGAACGTATCTTGTTCGTAAGTAGAGAAGCATCTGTACCCTTGTTTGAACATAAGAATCAACTGGGCCTTAGCTACAGTGGTGCTTGAAAGTTTGTGAACCCTATAAAATTGTCTACATTTCTGCATAAATATGACCTGAAACATCATCAGATTTTCCAGTCCTCAAAATAGAAAAGAGAACCCAGTTGAATAAATGAGACAAAATATTTGTCAATTGGTCAATTATTTATTGGGGAAAATGATCCAATATCCCCTGGGAAGACCCAGGATTCGCTGGAGGGACTATGTCTTTCGGCTGGCCTGGGGATGCCTCAGGCTCCCCCCGGAGGAGCTGAATGAAGTGGCCGGGGAGAGGGAAGTCTGGGTATCCCTGCCTAGACTGCTGTCCCCGCAACCTCACACGGAAAAGTGGTAGAAGATGGATGGATGGAAGGATGGATGGGTGGACGGACAGACGATCCAATATTACATATCTGTCAGTGGCAAAAATATGTTAACCTTTCATTTCAGTATCTGATGTAACCCCTTTTTGCAGCAATAATCGCAACTAAATGTTTCCGGTAACTGTTGATCAGTCCTGCACATCGGCTTGGAGAAATTTTAATCCATTCCTCCTTACAGAACAGCTTCAGCTCTGGGATGTTGATGGGTTTCCTCGTATGAACTGCTCGCTTCAGGTCCTTCCACAGCACCTCAATTGGATTAAGGTCAGGACTTCGACTAGGCCATTCCAAAACATTAACTTTATTCTTCCTTAACCATTATTTGGTAGAACGACCTGTGTGCTTAGGATCATTGCTGCATGACCCACTTTCTCTTGAGATTCAGTTCATGGACAGATGTCCTGACATTTTCCTGACACTTTCCTTTAGTATTTGCTGGTATAATTCAGAATTCATTGTTCCATCAATGATAGCAAGCTGTCCTGGCCCAGATGCAGCAAAACAGGTCCCAACCATGATACCACCACCACCATGTTTCACAGATGGAATAAGATTGTTATGCTGGAATTCAGTGTTTTCCTGTCTCCAAATATAACACTTCTCATTCAAACCCATAAGTTCTATTTTGGTCTCATCCGTCCAAAAGACATTCTTCCAATAGCCTTCTGGCTTGTCCACATGACTTTTAGCAAACTGCAGACTAGCAGCAATGTTCTTTTTGGAGAGCAGCAGCTTTCTCCTTGCAACCCTGTCATGAAAACCACTGTTGTCCTGATGGTGGACTCATGAACATTAACATTACCCAGTGCAAGAGAAGCCTTCAGGTGCTTAGCAGGTACCCTGGGGTCCTTTGTGACCTGGCCGACTATTACATTCTTTGCTCTTGGGAGTGATCTTAGTTGGTCGACCACTCCTGGGGAGGGTAACAATGGTCTTAAATTTCTTCCATTTCTACACAATCTATCTTACTGTGGATTGGTGGAGTCTTAAGAGAACTCTTAAGAGATGGTTTTGTAAACTTTTCCAGCCTGATGAGCATCAACAACCCTTTTTCTGTGGTCCTCAGTAATCTCCTTTGTTCATACCATGATACACTTCCACAAACATGTGTTAACACTTTGATAGATCCATGGTCTTTAAATAACACAGGATACCCACACACACCTGATTGTCATCCCATTGATTAAAGACTAATTTCACCCTCAAAATACCTGCTAATCCTAGAGGGTCACATACTTTTGCCACTGATAGATATGTAATATTGGATCATTTTCCTCAATAAATAAATGACCAAGTGAAGTATTTTTGTCTCATTTATTTAACTGAGTTCTCTTTAAGTACTTTGAAGACTTGTGTGAAAATCTGATGATGCTTCAGGTCATATTTATAAAGAAATGTAGACAATTCTAAAGGGTTTACAAACTTTCTAGCACCATTGTACAAACAATCCACTAGCACCAATAAAAAATGTTGAACATTAAGTAGGAACTGGGTGAAAATTCAGGACTAACAAACAGGCACTAAAGTGGCAGATCTTTAATGAAGTTTCCCTGAACACCCTGAAAGGCATAGAAACCGAGAGGCACTGCCGTCTAATGACCAGGTGGATTCTTACCATCTGTCTGGTTCTAACACCAGTTTAAATTTCATCATTACCTTTAGATTTAACTACAAAGGCTCTTGGGAGTTGCAGAGGCTCTATTGGTGGCATTTAAGTTTCACATTTCTAGCATTGTGGGTTCAATTCCTGCATTTCTGCAGACCAAGATATTTGTTTGTATTTATAAGATAAGTGTTTATGTTTATTTTCAAGCGCCATTGTTTGGTGTTTCGCATCTGCCCCATTTCTTCCAAGCGGCTTGCTATTACAGCAAATACTTTTTTATTTCGAGTCGTGCCATCCAAATCCCGCTGGATCTGTTCATCTGACCATATGACAATTAAAGCCTGTGTTTCCTCATTTGTCCATCCTTCCATTTTACTTTAATATTTTTATTTCTACTGCTTTTTATTTCATTTCTCGCTGTTCGCTGTGTGTTTCAAAAGATGCCGGTTGTATTTTGTGTTTCAGCGGCAGGCTATTTGCATAACCAATCGACAGCAAATACGTTTGCCAGTCCCACCCCAAAGTACCAAAGTACCAAAGAAGTACTCTAGCTGGTTTGGCACTTTCGGTACTGGAACTTTCAGTACTGGTACTTGACCGGAAGTCAATGGAAAAGCGAAAATACCGAAAGCACCGTACCGGAAGTACCATACTTTGTGAGATGGAAAAGCGCCCTAAGCGTATGTGATGGTCTTGTGTCACATTCAGGATGTCGCCTGCCCTGTGCTTCCTGAGATAAGACCCAGGTTTTCTGTGACCTTGAACTTAATAAGGGAAAATGAATGAAAAATTGGCTTCAGATTTCTTTGAGAATTACAACTCTTCATAAAATCGATTTTAGTTATTGTCAGCTGACCTATGGTATTTTGTAATCAAAAGAAAAAAAAGCACACAGAACATTTTCATTTGCTGACAGTTATTTCTGTCAGACAGAATTATTTATATTCAGTGATCAAACAGAAATGAAATAAAATGAGTCCCTTTTTGTACAACTTACTTCATTACCTCTGCCAGAACATATATGACAGTCAGGGTGAATCCAACAATATAGGGGAGGATCATTATTAATTAATGAGAACGTAAGAACATAGATCCATCAAGCTCGTTTGGGGAAAACTCAACTAATAGCTTAGGAGTTGTTAGAATCTTATCTAGCTCTGATTTAAAGGAACCCAAGGTTTTAGCTTGCACTGCACTAACAGGGAGACTATTCCATACTCTAACTACACGCTGTGTAAAGAAGTGCTTCCTCAAATCCATTTTAAAATGTTCTCCCACTAATTTCCACCTATTGGCAAGAGTTCTAGTATTTAAACTGATATTGAATCTTATATACCCTTAGTCTCCTTTGCTTGAGGTGGAACAGATTCAGCTCAGCAACCTCTCCTCATAAGACATTCCTCTAAGACCAGGAATCATTCTTGTAGCCCTTCGTTGAACACTTTCCAAGGCAGCAATGCCCTTTTTTGAGGTATGGTGACCAAACCTGCACACAATATTCTAGGTGGGGTCTTACCAACGAATTGTACAATCTTAGCATGACCTCCCTTTACTTAAACTCCACATACCTAGAAATGTAATCCAACATCCTACTGGCCTTTTTAATTGCTTCCCCACACTGGAGAGAGAAGGACATAGAAGCATCAACATACACACCGAGGTCTCTTTCATAATCAGCTACCTTTATTTGTTTTCGATCCAAGCTGCTACAGTTCCTAAAATCCCTGCAGCTTTGAGCTTAAGCTGGAGCCGTTTATGGGGGACAACATGAAAGGCCTTCTGGAAATCTAAGTAGATTACATCGTAGGCCTTTTTGTGATCAATTTCTCTTGTAGCTTCCTCAAAGAACTCAAGTAGATTGGTTAAACAGGATCTACTTCTCCTAAATCCATGTTGGTTATCCCTCAGAATGTTATTTGAATCCAGGTAATGTACCATTCTCACTTGGATTATAGCTGCCATTACTTTTCCAGTTATGCAAATTAAACTGATTGGCCTATAGTTTGCCGGATTACTTCTATCCCCTTTTTTGAATATGGACGTTATATTAGCATGCTTCCAATCAGAAGGTACCACACCAGCAGATAATTATTAATTGTTGCATTTTTCTGTAAAATCAATAGTGTTTGGAAAGGTAGATATGGTCTCCCACTGGTGCTAAACAGTGACGCAACTAACATCAGGCTAACCTCCCATTTTAAACATTATAGCATTTTACAAGCCTGTCATCCTTGCCAGACTGCTGACATTTAGCCAAGCAGTCACCTAGATAGTGGTATGAATTTCATGTTGTGTTATAAAGCTCAGGAAAGTGCTGCACTCAGGCTAATTGTTTTTCCTCCATCACTCTATTGCTCTGGCTTACTTCACATATGGCTATTCTCTCTTTGGCTGCACATCGAAGAGGTCAGAGGTAGATGGGTCATAGTTGAATTTGCCTGAGCAGACGAAAGGTTGCTTGGCACTTGTCATGTGCAACCCCCCTTGGGAGGGTCAAGGCCCTTAGAGGGCCATCCTGGTGCCATCCTTACAATCCAAAACATTTTTCAGTCGAATCCATTTCCAGGCTATTCAGATAAAGGCTGCGTGAGCTTGGGTAGGACATAGTGTCTTTGCACACTCACTGCTCCAGAGCATAATTCTCATGGTAAGGTTCTTGTGTTTTTAGATTCTTCTCGTGAAGGTGATTCTTATTCCAGGAAGACACAGAGGGCAAATAGCAGCATGTCTGCTATAGCACACAGTGGTGGGGCTAGGCTGGCAGCCTCAGGCCTTCAGGGTGATGGGTTCAGCTCCCATGTGTGGAGCTGGCTTGTTTTCCTATCCTGAGTTTTCTCTCACAAAGCATGCAGTTAGACGACCTGGCATCACTGAATTTACTATCGGGTATATTTGCTCTCCTGTCCAAGGTGTCCCCTGCCCTGCGTTTACTGGGTTAGGCTTCAGCCTCAACATAAGGCTACTATATACCTAACATAATGCCATGAGAGGCCCAACATGCAGTTGCACCAGGCCTGCTGAGAGGAGAGGCCCCAGCATGCAGTGGCACCAGGGCTGCCAAGAGGAAAGAACCAAAAAGTACAATACTTTAAGGTGCTGGTTTTCTACTAGCATAAATACTGGTACCAGCGCCAAATGACAACACAAGACAGGGTACTTTGTTCTGAATTCGAAAAATGGCTGTAGTATATTATAGGGCTTGCTGATGTGCGATATTAATACCAATATCACATGTTATGCACATGCAGATCTGACATCACTAAATCAGCTAGATTAAGATCAGGCTTTTTCTTAAGGGTCGACTGATTATCAGCCTGGCCGATTATTGGGGGCTGATATTAGGCATTTTGCCAATTACCGGTATCAGAGTTTTATTTTAATGATCACCGATATTAAATAATTACAAGGTGTGCTACTGTGGCTCTGCTGCCATCTCTTCTTCTGTGCCATTTGCTCTCGACCCGCTGCTTCATTTAATGTCCCACCCACAACAATCTCTGCTTGGCTAATGTCACACGGGTAATAGCCAATCAACGCAGAAACCTTGCTGTCACTCACACCACACTCACACATGAGCACAAAGTGAAGCTCCAAGAAGGAGAAGAATAGAGAGGAGAGTTTCAACTGAGCGTGGACTGCAACTGAGGATGGAAGGTAAAGCAGTGTTTCCCCAAATTAAAACATTATAGACATGTCCCTCGATAATTCAGGAGAAGACCTCCTCAGCATGCCTCACTGACCATCGACGGTGTTGCTGTGAAGAGGGTGACAACAACCAAATTTCTGGGGGTGCATATCTCTGAGGATCTCTCATGGATCAATAACACCACATCACTGACCAAGAAGGCACCAACACGCCTCTACTTGCTCCGCAAACTGAGGACGGTGAAAGTTCCACCCCCCATCATGCTCTCTTTTTACAAAGGCACTATTGAGATTGTCATCACTGGCTGTATTGCTATGTAGTTCAGAAGCTGCTCTACCTCCTGCCGTAAGGCTTTGCAACGGGTAGTGAATACGGCCAGCAAGATCATGGGTACCTCCCTGCCCCCCCTCACGGACACTTTCCATACCCTCCTCATCTTCAGAGACATCAGCATTGCTGGAGACTCCTCCCACCCCTTACACTCCCAATTCAGCGTCTTGCCTTCAGGGAGAAGATACCGGAGCCTCCGGCCCACTACACAAGACTCTTAAACAGTTTTATACACCAGGCTATCAGAAGGCTAAACTCTGTCCATTACCTCGCCACTCTGCCCCCTGCCCCTGGGCAATAATATATTCACTGACTACCTCAAGGACTGTTTACATTCATACCTTTCCGCCGCTAATTTGTGTTTGACTTATATGATTGCTACCTTTTGCACTCTATTGTTACCATTTGCACTACTGCGTTATATATTGTTATATTGTTACTATTTGCACTTTGTCGATATGTCTCTTGCCTTGTCAGTTTGTCCTTGTGTCTTGCTGTCTTTTTATATAGAAAGTCTATTTAAATTCAATAGAATTTTTTTATAATCTAGATTAAACTTTCTAAATTCAAATTGGAAGCTACACACACCAGTGAGCGAGAAACGGCATTTCAGTTCTCATGTATTGCACATAAAATTTGAATTGACAATAAAAATATCTTTGAATCTTTAAATTCAGGAATTCCGTGATTGTTTTCTTTAGTCAACGCAATACTCTTCTGTACGAGCCAGGAATGTTACCTGTAATTTCAAAGTTTTAATAGCGTTTTATGTTGGCAACAACTAATGTTGCAACAGGAACTTCTTTGAGCTTTCACACTGCTTATCTTACTTTACATTACAGTACTTAAATTACATATGAGATGGTGCTCTCACATTATGTATAACATTAGCTGACAACAACATGGAGTTGCTTCCTGTTAATTTAAATGCATTACCAAACTCTAATATGTACTTAAGCAATAGGTAATAATGGTATTAAAACATCTATTAATTTTATTCGTATAGCTGAGGTATATATTTTTTATTAGATGCTTTATTTTTAATATATTATTCTTGCCGCAATTGTGTTATGAACACTTAAGAACTGTAATAGATTTATACATGTTCTTTTGTTTTATATGGTATAATTAATCATTTGCCATTAATTAATTTGGCGATTGCAAAATTAAAAATTTTGACAGAGATTTTCATTTTTATTGCAAATGCATATCAGTTACAAATAATCGGTTATCGACCCTGTTAACTAATAATGTTTGGTATCGATATTGGCCCTGGAAAACCAATATCGGTCGACCTCTACTTTTTCTTACTTTCATTCTGTACATAACATTTTTGTTCTGGCATAGGGAAAAAAGAAATTAGCTAGCTTTGCAATTTTAATTACTATTCCTCTTTCCTCCACTGCTTTTGTATGAGTGCTGCATGCGTTCTTCAAGACACTCATAATCATTTTCATCCTTGCTGTTGAAATCATTCCTAGATGGGACGGCTTCAAATTTATGTTGAACTGCTTTTTGTTTCATAAATAGCCCAATATCTATTACGACAAAATCACATTGCAATATTGGAAACATTTCCAATACCATGCTGTCATAGTATATTACACAAAATACTTTATTTCTTGCTATGCAATCCTGATCTTGTTGTATCTATTCTTTAATCACAATTAAAGTCTATGTCACTTCATTTGTCCATGCACCAATTATTATTAACTATATTATGTTTTTTTTTACGTCTGTGACATAACCAGAAATGCCCAATACTAACAAGCTGAAAGGAGCCATATCGCCACCTCGCAGAGTCAGACATACTTTAGTTAATAAATCGATTCCCCTCCTGTGCATGTATACTGGGACAAGAACAGTAGTCCGATTAAATAGCATAATCGAGCAATAACCGTGGCTGGATTTAGCTGTGCATGTAAATGTACTGAGCGATCAGATGTGCCACTATTAATGCCCTTGATCTTACTGAATCAGAACATCTAATACACTTCACTTCTGCCTCTATGCCTTTGAGTTGACTAAGAATCATATCTGACGTATAAAATCTGAACCCCCCCCCCCATTCACCCACTGTCTGTCTAACAAAGGTCCATTCTGGCCCTTGCAAATTGAGGCCCTGTGACTCCGCCAGCCAGGGTAGGGTGGGATTCCAAGGCAAAAAGCAACTCCCTGTGACTGCCTTCCCTGACAGAAGCGAATCGACTTCATTTACTGCGACACACATGTACACACAATTCAAAGAAAGCCAAGACACATTCTGGAATGATCAGCCTGTCTTTTTGCTTAGGAGGCACCACTAACACCTTGAATGTTCAATTAGTGCAAACAGAAGGAGATGCCATAGAAGGTCACAGAACCGCTTAACAGCTACATAAACAGGAAAAGCAGGTAATCAAATCATTGGGAGCACAACTGTCCTCCAATGCGGTCATCTATGACATAGAATAACCCTACATGATTAGTCAGATCATTTTCCATTGTACCATAAAGGCAGGCAAGTTTACAAAGCATGATTCTACCTCTGGCAAACAACACCAGATTCAAATATACAGTGGCTTTTCAAAATATTGTTTTTTTTTCCAACTTGGGCAGAAGTGGGATGGCTTTTTACACACCACATCCTAGCCTTTGTAAGGTATATTGCATTGCTAGAGTATGATGGCATGTAAGGAGCTTGTTCTGATTTATTACGAGATCTGGGCAAAAGCTGGTGAGCGACTTTTTTTGGCATGTGCTATTACAAAAAATTGGTATTTTATCCTCAAGTGGAACAGACTGTTGTAGAGAGGCACCAATCGACCAGCCAGGGACTGAAATCAGGAACTGAAAATGTTTTAGTGAAACTTTAACCCCCTGCGCTATAATGTCTGTACAGTATTAAGGTATGAAAAAGCTTACTAGCAATGTAAGAAGTGTATGTGTATAACATGCAATGTTGGTATTAATAATATTACCCTGCACCAATTATTATTTGGAAGAGTATAGTACCACTTTAGTTTTATTTAGACATTTGAAACCTATAGATTTTTTTCTTTTAAGATGAGTAAAGACAAGAGAAAATGGTCAATGTCATGTTATTTGGTGAATTTAAACATAATGGAAAATAATATAAGTAACTGAGAATTTACACACGGAGAGAAAAAAAAAATCCTGTTTTGTTATTTCAATCTGTTGTACCTGCTCTTGTTTGGTAAAGTATGTCAGATAAAGTTGGGTATATTGCAACCCATTTTCAGGTGTTATTTGTATCTGTTTCCAGTCTCATAGCACTTTATTTTAACACTTGTTTAAATGATAGAAAGATACAGTTTGGAGGAGACCGTAAGGTTTAGCAATTTCTTTTATTATGACAAAAAATGTTAACTTTTGTTTGTATATGCTGTCAATTATAGTGCTTAGAAAGAACACTAGAATCGGCAAAAATCAGAAATTGGAATCGGCCAAGAAAACTGCAATCGGTGCATCTTTAGATTTTTGCAAACAAATCTTTTCTTGAATTAAAGTTGGGTAATAAAACAATGATGATAATTGTCACAAAATACTTTTCCTTGAAACCAATGTGAAGAATGCTTGATAAAAATTTGACATAATTTAAGACCCAATTTAATGACATCGATTCCTCTGTGACTGCTTGTCAGGACCAGCAATGGAGCACAAGTGCAAACACAGCCATACAAACACAAACGGGGGATTTATTGAACAAATAAGAGAATGCAATGGGCAGGCAAACAAAAGACAACACAATAAAAACAACAGGGTAACTCATCATCTGTGGATAACATTTCCTGTCTGTGGACATTACCACAAACAGGGAGCATCCCAAGGTGCAGAGTGTTAGACAGCAAGTGGAACAATGACAAGAACATCTGACATGTTCATCTTAGGTTGCTGGGAGACCTTCCCCCACTCTGCATTGATTTTTTAAAGGGTTTCTCTTTTCATTCTGATCGATACAACATGATGTCAAAATAAGCTTTTAAGGTTCCCTACACTTATGATAGAGCAACTAAGACATCGATCTCCAACACCAGGCAGAGAGACCCAGGAATTACTGCCATCCTAAAGAGAGCCTTTAGTCTAAGGCACCAGGGCTGTTACAGCTGTGTATGTATGATAAAAATACATGACTACTTTCTTCAGACCTCTGTCTCTTTAGGGCATGAGCACTTCACTTGGCCTGGCTGGAACGCTGTACTTGTCCACATCACCTTAGCTGGCTAAACAGAGCTTGTCAGAATGTCAGTTAGCTCTGAAAATAAAATGGGATCTCCATGCTGAAGCTAATATCTTCATCATGCCATTAATGCACTACCAAGGCACAGAGGAGGGGTCAGGAATTCAGCCAACACCTGTGGCAGGCCTAAAGCGCAGGGCTCCAGGTCCCAGATCTGCCCAGGCAACCTGCCACTGCCAATGTAGGCACATTTCTCTGCAGTAATTGCAGTGACTTTACCGTCTGTAACTATAAACCTGTTCTTCCAGGAAAATAAGAGCATTCTCATTTGTGATGCTGGCTAACAAGACATGCACTACAATCCCCAAAATTCTGATAGGGTCCAGCTCTAGACTTCACACGCAACCCCAAATACTGCCTATCACCTCTGTACTCCAAAATGACATCACGACCTCTTAAAACCAGTAACTTATTCTTGATTTAAGGGAATCACGGATATGTGACAATACATAACTCACATAAACCACAATGTCACTGCAAATACAATAGAGGAGTATAATTACCAAATTACCTATATAATGTGTCATGTTGAGTTGAAACTTATAATAAAGACTAACCAGCTGCTTAATACCTACGATTTACATACATACAGTTAACGTTGTTTCGTGCGATCAATAAGAAGCGATGTTATAATAAGACAGTTCTGTACTATGAAAATCACAGTTATACTATAGCACATGAAGGCACCCAACTCCGAGGGAACTGGGGGGTGAGTCAAGGCGCCAGTGAGCCGCTACACGTGGGTAGGTGTGAGCAACAACAAGCACACCTTTTCCCGAAAAGCTTACTTGGATAACATTTTGTTTTTTGCAATCCAATACGAAAGGCTTTCTATGAAAAGGGGGAATATGTGTATTTTGAACAATGTTCAGAACAGAAATAATGCCGAGAAACGCGTCTCTAAATTTCAATTCCGTCTGTAACTACTTTCCACGACACAGATTATTAATCCGGCCACTCTCGTAACATCTGCGCAGAATGTGAAGAAACACGTCTCTTTCAATAAACCGCGCTGATACAAATAGCCGCACGGAAGCAGCGAGCAAACTCAACCTTTAGATTTAACTATATACGACATAAAAAAGCACAGTGGTTTCATTTTGCCTTAGTTGAGTAGCCTATGTAACATCTCTGATAGATCAGACGAGATTCTCAGCGGCTTTGACAGCCTACTGCTACATTATGTCCAACATAATACCAGCACTGCCCCATTATATACTACTTCGCAGCATGCCGGATCCTGGAATAAACACGTTTTAGTCCACGTCGGTTTTTGGCCGTGTTGTTTATTCCTGGTGAACAGGAAAGTAGGCTAAAGGAATCAGGTTTGAGAATGTGATGGAAAGTACCGGAGATACTGCTACACAGCGCCTACGCTTCGGAGACCGGAGAACGCAGAGTGCGCACCGCCAGCCGGAGACTTACTTCAGTGCCGGGGTAGTTTGGGATTCCGACAAGGCAAAAAGCAACTCCATTCATTGGACAGCTGGGTTGTTTTCACGGGAGAACAGTAAGGCGTGCTCTTGCAACGCAACACAAAGTAAAAACAAAGTTAACCAAAAGTATAAGAAGTTGATGGTAGTCCTGGTGCGATGTTCGGTAGCCTTCACTTCTCCAGCTTCCTTCCTCGTAGCCCCCCTCTTTTCCGCTAATGTGTGCCCCCTCCTCCGCGCAAAAGCTGCAATTTAAATCCTTCCCCGCTGCCAGCCAAGCTAGAAAAAAAGACAGGAAATCTCTGTACGCCAGCCCCGCTGCCAGTGACTGATCCCTCTCTCGCGTCCAGGTTTATGGGCTGTACACTGCAGGAGACGTCCGGCCTGCTTAATTCCCCAAAGGCAACACGGAGTATCTACGTATATGGCCTCTTTGGCGAATCACAACCTACACAAAAAAGTAAAATGCATTTAAGAACAAGAGGGCATTTTCTCACTCTCTAACGGGAACAGGCTTGATTAAAATGACCAGCTAGGGAGTGTGTCTGAATTTTTAAAAATATTTTTATCGCTGATCATATCAAAAAGCAGAGTGTCATAGAGGGTTTAAATTGATCAAGTGAGTTAAGGGGTAGAAGAAAACTTTTCATAATAGGTCTATTTTACAGTAGGAAATTGAGCAAAGAAATGTGTGATTTGCTTGGATTTGTGTCTCCATAATATTCAGTGCATCTGGAAAGCATTCACAGCACTTCACTATTTCCACATTTTAAATTGCAGCCTTTTTCAAAAATGTTTTAAATTCTTTTTTTTAGCATAAAATTCTACATACAATTACCTATAATAACAAAATGAAGAAAGTTTGCTTACATTTTTTGCAGATTTATTACAAATAAAAACAAATAACATGTACGTAAGTATTCACAGCCTTTGAAGCACCTTTGGCAGCAATTACAGCCTCAAGTCTTTTTGAGTATGATCCTACCAGCTTGGCACACCTATTTTTGGGCAGTTTCTCCCATTCTTCATTGTAGAACCTCTCATGCTATCAGGTTGGATGGGGAGTGTCTGTGCACAACCATTTTCAGATCTCTCCAGAGATGTTCAAGGTCTGGGCACTGGCTGGGCCACTCAAGCACATTCACAGAGCTGTCCCGAAGCCGCTCCTTTGTCATCTTGGCTTTGTGTTTACGGTCGTTGTCCTGTTTGAAGGTGAACTTTCGCCTCAGTCCAAGCTCCAGAGCGCTTTGGAGCAAGTTATCATCAAGGATGTACATTGCTGCATTCATCTTTCCCTCAAGCCTGCCAAGTCTCCCAGTTCCTGCTGCCAAAAAATATTGTTTCATCAGACCAGAGAGTTTTGTTTCTCGTGATCTGAGAGTCCCTCAGGTGCCTTTTGTCAAGCTCCAGGCGGGCTGTCATGTGCCTTTTACTGAGAAATGGATTCCGTCTGGCCACTCTACCATTCTGGCCTTATTGGAACCATTTCTGAGTGCTGCAGAAATGGTTGTCCTCCTGGAAGGTTCTCCTCTCTCCACAGAGCAACATCCAGTCTATCAGAGCGACCATCAGATTCTCGGTCACTTCCCTGATTATGGCCCTTCAACCCCTATCACTCAGAATGGCTAGGCAGCCATCTCTAGGAAGAGTCCTGGAGGTTCCAAACTTCTTTCATTTATGGATGATGGAGGCTACTGTCCTTATTGGGACCTTCAATACTGCAGAAGTTTTTCCATAGCAGAAAATTTTTCCCCAGATCTGTGCCACGATACAATCCTGTCTCGGAGGACTACAAACAATTGCTTGGACTTCATGGCTTGGTTTGTGTTCTGACAGACACAGTCAAATATGGGACCTTATATAGACAGGTGTGTTCCTTTCCAAAAGATATCCAATTGCCTGAATTTACCACAGGTCGACTGCAATCAAGTTGTAGAAACATCTGAAGGATGATCGGTGGAAACAGGATGCACCTGAGCTCAGTTTTGTGTGTCAGGGCAAAGGCTGTGAATACTTATGTATGTAAAAATGTGATTTGTTTTGCTCTTTATTTTTAATAAATTTGCAAAAAAAATTCATTATGGGGTATTGTGTGTATAATTTTGAGGTAAAAAATTAATTTAATCCATTTTGGAATAAGGCTGTAACATAAAATGTGGAAAAGGTAAAGCGTTATCAATACTTTCCGGATGTACTGTGTGTCATGTCATACTCTGGCACCAGGGTGTGTACTGTGCTTTCTGTGATAGACTCCATATTCACACAGGAAATGAGCCTCTCATCTTAAACAGATGACATTGATTTGTTAGTATATTCTGGTAAATACACATTATTTGGATTCATCATTTATTTATCATTTATTACTCTCCCTGTTCTTAAACGATAACTGCAGAAGTGAAAGTATGTTAAAGTATAATTGGGTTCAACTTTTCTTTGACTTCACTTAGCCCTAAATGAACATGACATAAGCTTTCACTTTGTTTTAATCCAATGAACCCTTCAGGTTTCAAGTGGCATTTAATGCAGAAAGAGTCTAATACACTTTATATGGACTAGTATTTCATGACAGCAACAATAAATACACAGATAAATAAAGTTAACTAGAGGGTGTTTGAATGATCTGACGTGGGGAATAAAGGAAGATAATGTAAAAACAAAAGCAACTGATGGGGGCTTCAAGAGATGGGCTTTCACTACAGACAACCTGAGACGAGTCTGTCTAAGGAGGCTTAGTGGGTGAGGAACCAAGGAGAAAAGATCAGGTCTGTCAGTCAGCTGTGCTACACAGGGAATGTGGCTTATGTAGAAGGGAGGCACAGAAAGCACAATGCCATGTGGCTGCAATTAGCAGCTACTCTAAAGCGGCATGCGATGCAGTTTGAGCAAACCCATTCAAAGTTGGCCAATGAGTGCTCACTCAACGACACTGTCTAATACTTTGCCTGTCACATACAACCAAGTGGCCAATATGGCCTAAACAGTTTACAGTGTTGTCAAATTTGTTCATTACATTGGCCACATTGGTCAAGTTCAGACTAACCTCTGAAAGACGTTTTCAAAATAGTTATGTCAGGGAAACAGTAATTTGATCCAGTGTTTGAGTAGTCAGGCCGAATGGAAACCAAAGCATCACCCAGACTGCAGACCTGGGACTCACAATCTTTTTCTGATCTGGTAAGAATGTCTGAAATTAAAATGTACAACATTCAACTCTCTGGGGAGTGATCAAACCCACAGCAGACTGTCCCAGCAGTTGCTAGCCCACTATCCTCCACGTCATGAACAGATCCACCTTTCTCCCATGAAACCTCATTCTCATGTACACCGTGCCCTTACACTGTGGCAGTATGTGGACAGATAGCGGCAGGGTAGTGTGGACAGGAAGTGATGTCAGCTCAAGTCATGTCTGCGAGGTCCAGCCATGTGTCTATAACCATGGCCCCAGTGAATCTGATATCCTAAACCCCCCCCCCCACTCCCCCCCATATAAAATATTATATCAGAATATCATACCGTTTTTGTTTGTAATATAGAAAAGCAATCGATTTAATGGTGCGGTTGATGGAGGGGGTATCAGTTGTAGATTCTGTCTGATATAATGTTAACTTGGTCCTGCATTTTAGCAAATAATTCTGTGTTTTAAAAATATAATGTTTCTCATCACTTCTTCACTTGGACAGGTCAAGAATGTTGGTTCATCCTTGAGTTCCAACTTCCTGCAAGACTTAATAAAGTCACAGTCATTAAAAACAAAGGGAACTAAAGGAAACCAAAATAAAACCCACTAAATAAAGACCGCCCTGTTCTGCTCGGCTTTTGCAGGAGGTGAGGTCTGCGTGAGACCAGGGAAGCTTCGTAGGACTGGGGAGATCTGAGGAGGGCAACCTCTGCGTGGGAGAGATGTGTAACAAGCCATAATCAGTGTGGCCTTGTCTGCTGGCAGCCTAAATTCCAAAGCAGTCTTTAAATAACCAGACAAAAAGGCCTGGAAGACTGGAAGCAGTGCTTGGTATTTGAAAAACACGCTCAGAGACTGGGAAGCAGACAGTTCACTCAATCTACACAGCCTTGAACCCAAGTTCTCTGTGCTAGCATGGAGGAAGTGGGGGTTTCACTTGTGCCACTAAGCCTGAAGGAAAATGTGGCCCACAGAGCGAAACACGATTTGACACCCTAGGAAGGCCAGCACCCACCCCCAGGGGGCCTCACTGAACACGCTCATTCAGTCACTTATTGTGCAGTGCTTAAGGATTAGGGTGATTACACACCTCTCTTTACATGCATCTTCACCACGCAAGGACCCAAATGCTGTAATATAAACCTTTCAGCCTCCACTTGGAGTCCAGCATCTGTACCCACATTTCAGTTCAGTTTATCTTTCTTCTCTATTTCTGTCTCTGTTTCTCTGTCTCCCTTCCACAGTCCTCTTATTTCACGTACTTTTCGGGCATAATTGCCTGTGCCAGCCAACCCCTGTGTTTTTCCAGCTGTAGCACACTCATTCCTATCACAGAATTTTTCCAAACGTCTCCCCTATTTACTCCTTTGTGTAATGGTGCCTCCGGTCTCCGGCCGGGTGGGGCTGCATGTGTGTCACTACCGGATAGAGCCCCCTCCCTAGAGCCATGAGCAGTTGCTACCTCTTTTTCCCAGGCCTTATCCTGAAGATATCACTGCTGACCCTCCCTCTACATCAGACTCACAGCCAGAGAAAGCTGCATTAGAAAGGGTCTGACCCTTAGGCACATGCACATGGAAGCACATCCACCACGCCCCTACTGCAGAACATAGAAAGTGCGCAACAAAGTGGCCGCAGTTCTCTATTATCCTGGAAGTCCTCTTCTGTCAGACACCTCACACATGTTACTGGACACATCAGCAGAGGGCAGTAACCGGCACAGCAGGTGATAAGTGGCAGTTTTGGAAGCTATGACACACGATCAAGGATCAGACATGACAGCGAGGAACTTTCTCTTCTAGGTGCCTGAGGAGTGCCCTCAAGCCAATTAGCTTCCACTACAGTGAACAGCTGTGATTCTTCTTCTGCTTCCCCTGCTGAAGTAATGCCTGAGGATAGGTGTCAGCTCATGAGTCTCACAGATTTTTATCGTTGTTGCTATCTCACGGCTGTGAGACGTAAATGACAAACTGACAGTATCATTAATGACCTGCTTATCTGAATACACATCTAAAATATATGCCATCCTCTTTAGCCCCCCTACATTCATTTCCCATTTACAAATGAATTTGCCATGGGGTGAGGGGAGGTGGGTCTCTCCTGCGACCCAAGTAGTAAAGTAGTTTGATGACACTGCTGTTAGTTGCACCCAAAATGGCTGGGACAAAGATCTCTTCATTGTGGAATTACTGTGGTCCACCAGATGTGAGATGCACCCGGCATTATATTTCAGATTAGTGGAGCCTTCAGGATGATCAAAACTGGGTGAAAGTCACGCATTTTCTATGGTATATTGACGAGTCTTATTAAAATATGCTTGCAGTTAAACAAAGCTAAAGAAGTGATTGAATATCTCAAAATTTTGAATGTCTCACAATTTTCACTGAAATGTACAAGTTTTCCGTCACCCACCTCTCACTTTGCACTGCAGTTAAGTGGACACGTATGTCTGAGTGATACATTTCTCACAATCACACCTCATTTTATCTCCACCTTCTCCCATAAGGAAATAATGATATCATCAATTTCACCTTGTTTGGGCTCTGCCTCCTCCAGTAAGTGCATAATGGTAATATCAATCTCGGCTGTCGTCATGTCTCATTTCATTCATGCATTTCCACTGTGGTGCTTTCCGTCTAAACAGGACTTCCTGTGGTCACAGAAGGGAAGCGGCACTGTTGGGCAGACCCCTTTCGCTCTCATCTGTCTAGTACTCTGTCTTTTGTTCTAGGATGGAGGGGCTGACTAACTTTAATTCAGCTCAGTTTAACTGTTATTGTTTCCCTCCACGTGGCACCTGAAAGGCAAATTTTCAGAGGTTGGCCAGAAAGCTTTGAATAGACATCCTAGGCTTTTTAGTTGTGGATTTGTATTAAGCTATTCGCTGACAGCCATGGATGATAAAATAAATACTGGTGGAGATAACATTTTCTGTATTGTTTACACTAATATGTATTTTTATTACTCTTGTTTTACTTTAATGGTGTCAGTTATCTATGCTTGTTTTTATACATTTATGAGGGGACAAGGGACCCACTAAGACAGAAGCCAAGAGTCAGCAAAAAAAAGTGAAAATGGAAAGTGAAAAGGCTAGGGAATGGTTGGATGGGAGGACAAGCACATGTCCCAGCAACAGATTGGGTGATCAGCCAAACTCCTGGCCCTAGGGAGACTGACCAATCAGAGGCGAGCCCTGCTCGCCTGGACTGACCTCTGCCCTCAACCAGCCACTGCCCCTCTGAAAATATCAACTAATAATCACATGGCTCTGATGTCCTAAAATTGATAGTCATTGCAATGATACTGTACCACCCTTGGAACTAGTTATTAAAAAATAAATGTGATTAGAAAGAATGCTGTCAGAATGACAACGATGTATTCCCAAGTCCTGTCACCCACTCACCTAATGTAAGTCTTACTTCCTCCATGCCCCTCAACCTGTACAAATTCTAGAGTCACTGGATGGATCAACTAAAAATGTGAAAACCAATAAATGTGTTTTACCCAAAAGAACCATATGAACTATAACTCCAAAACTATACCTATTTGTTCATTGAACAAGTGACTGCAAAGCCAGATGCTACAGTTAAGTATGCAAATACTATTTGTTTTACATTGGTAAATGTATTCCTCATTATAAAAATGCATAATTTGTCTTCCATTCCAACTTGAACTTTCTTATTACATTGTATGGATGAAATTTAAAAAAGCTGTCCCTGGTCCCTCCAGAATTCTCTAGGTATATCTAGGCAACTACTGGATGATTTTCCTCTGAGATCAAATATTACTGCTACATAGATTGTATACAGGCAAGCTCCAGTTAGCTAAAAATCTTCTCCAGTGGAGTGCACATAAGATCTATATAATGTACCAGATCCCAAACTTGTGCAAACTAAACATTAGCAAACCAAACACAAAGTTCTTATATTAGCAAATCTGTCAAATACTTTTTTGACTTAACACTCTAATGGGATCTAGTCTCTGAAAATTTTTTGGTATCACTACGTGTCACGCCCAGCTCGTACGATCCTCGTGTGTGTCACGCCCCCCTGATTATCCACGTGTGCTTCCCCGATTGTACCCAGCTGTACCTTGTTGTTTTGCTCTGTCTTGTCTATTTCAGTCCCTGTCTTGCCTCAGTTCATGGTCTGTCACTGATGTTAGGTATTGTGAGTTTGTTTCCTGGTCTCCGTTACCCTGGCTTCCCTTATTAAATCCCCGTTTTTCCCGTCCTTCGCTTGCTTGCCTGCTCCTTGCCCGCTTGCCTGCCTGTTCGCCTTACCCGCGCTCCGCGAGGCGTAACAGAATGACAGACCTACAAAAGAGGAGAAAGAGGAGAAGAAGACCAGAGGTGTCAGTGATCCGCCTGGGAGCTTGCTCTCTCGCCGGGCTTTGACTCCCTACTTGGAGCGAGGAGGAGGAACCCCTCCTGCTGTGGGAACCGGAGCCGGCCGCCAAGGAGCTACCACCACCCCTCGAGCTACCACCGCCCCTCGAGCGGTATTTCTTCTGGCCTGAGCGGCTGGCGAACAAGAAGGCCAGCGCGGTGCGGGATGCTATCCTGCGGGTGCCCCGGCTCCTTAAAGGGGCCACGCCCGTCTCGCCTGCGCAGGACCTGCCCGTCCCGCCGCCGGCGGCAGCTGTGCCCGAGGTGCCCCCTTCGCCTCTGCCTGCTGCAACCGTTGCGCCCCCGCTGGAGGTTCTGGCTACGCCCGCGGCCCTCGCTAATCAGTACTTCACCCTCCAGGGACTTTATTGGAGGGTGATGGACAAACCAGCCATGCAGGGCTCCCCGAAGGAGGACCAACTCGCCGCGCAGCTGCGGCGTGACTTCGCCACATTCTCTCCTGCCTCTCCACAGGGCGACCTGGAGAGATTGGCAGAGGATCTCAGGAGGCTGATCCAGCTCCGGAGAGCTCCGGCTCCAGCGCGGCCCGAGCAGCAGCCGCCGCCTATGCCAGCGGCTCCAGCGCGGCCCGAGCAGCAGCCGGCGCCTATGCCAGCGGCTCCTGCGCGGCCCGAGCAAGTGACTATATCCCCTTTGACTCCCGTTCCTGACCCCTCTCCAGTCCATTCTGCCCCAGTCCCCGAGGAGGTCCCGGAGGACCCCACCGTCGCTCCTCCCTCCTCAGAGGTGGAGGAGCTTGAAAGGGACCCCTTGGGGACCCTCTTGGTGACTCCTCCGCCCTCACCCCGGCGAGCTCGACCCCGGCCGAGGCTCATGTCTGTGTCCAGGAAGGGGAGGGGACACAGACGCAGGGCTGGGGTCCCTCCCACCCTGCCCCCTAACTCGCCCTCCCTCACCTGTGCTGGGGCTCGGGGGGGCGCCTGCGGGTCCTGGCCCTCCTGGTCGGTGGTCGCCTGCGGGTCCCCCTCCACAGCCTCGTCGCCCTGCCTCGCTCCCTCCTCCGTCCTCTCGTCGGTCACCTGCGAGCTCCCCGGATGTGACTCCTCAGTCGCCTCCAGTTCCTCCCGCTCCTGCGCGTCGGAGGACGTCGCCGCCTGCTGCGGCTCCCCCCCTCTCCTTGCCCTCGCCAGGGTCCCCTCCAACTCCCTCGTCCCCTTCCTGTGTGCTCCCTCCTGCTCCCTTGTCCCCTTCGTCTGTCCCTCGCCCTGCCTCCTCTGCCCCTCCGAGGTCCCCTCCTGCTCCGGCCTCCTGGTCGCCTGCGGCCCCTCCGGCTGCTTC
>JAODJX010000098.1:798394-815136 GCA_026776945.1 Isichthys henryi | reverse complement strand
TTTCCTAGATTTATTCTTGCTGGAAACAGGTATGAAGTCCTCTTGCACTTGCAATAATGTGTTTTTAAAAAATTCCCAGAGCACATATGAAAATCTGTGGTTGCTGCATCTGTCCCTGTCTTCTTCAAAATGACTAACAAAGTGCCCCTACCTGCCTTGATACTGTATGATACTTACATCTAGAATTGAGTCCTTTATGAGTTTTGTGTCTATATAAATCAGTGAGTTTGGGGTTTGGCCTGAAATAAATATGCCCCTGGAGTCGGGGACAGAAATTTCGCCAAACCGTTTAAGTTTTTGTCATATAAACATTAAAAAACACTCTCAGAAACCTTGGGTGGTCTACTTTTCAAATATATATAGGTTGAAACTAAATATATTTTTACAGATTTGTGATATGAATAAATGGAACAAGAGTGACTGACTTAAGCTCTGATCGCTGTCCCACTTGCAAATAGCGCTATTCGCATGATAATAGCATGATAATCCGATAGTTGGAATTGGGTAAAGAAATATGTGAATATGCCCATTGTGGCTGAAATAAACAAGAGCACATGTCTGGGTGGTGTTTACAGTGATCGGTTACAATATGGCACACGGATGTGCTGCTGAAGCTTTGCGCCAATGTTGCCACTTTCCGCAGCGAATGCGGGTTGAATACGCAGTAATGCAGCTATTTAGAATGTGAAGAGCGATCTTATGGTGAAACCGGCACTACAAACCTCCCATGCAGGTAAAACAAAGAAAGGTTTTTTGCCGATTTAACCTAATTTTAAAACCTTTAATACTTCCGACAATGGACGTTTTGAAAATAAGACAAATTATGGATTTAGTCAGTCTTTTTTTCATGATTCTACATAAAGATTTCAGCGAGATATGAACCGAAATACACGAGAAAGATACGCGGTCGACAATGCCCTCGTCCGCAGAGCTTTAATAATAGTGAATTATTTTATTTCCATTAATTCTTTACATTAGGCGCGGCATCATATTTATCACTTTCTATAGCACAGCTTTTAATTTTTCATTCCATCTACCAATAAACTGTGAAAAGGATTTTATTGTTGCTACTTTTGTTGCGTTTCAAACTGCCTTTCCAAAGTGATGGGTGTGGGGCGCAGTGACATTCCAGACTGATGGGCTATTGACAGTATGCAAACACCTACAGGTGGGGGAGGACACCTCACCTATCTTATCAATATTCATTGTGTAGGCCACTGACTTTGAGAAATAGAGTGTCACTCCAAAGTTCTAACACATTTCAGTAATCAAACCACATAACATTTCAGAATGTCTCATTCACTTACTGTATGTGTAGACAACCCCTGTGTCTATAAGCTTCAGGGCTCAAACATCTTGGCTAGAAATGTGAAGGGGGGCCAGGCTTTGTGCTAAACTTTGTCACACTAAAAAATGGGAACAAACTGGCACGCAGGCAGGAAGGGAAGGAGGGCCTCGCTCTTTCCCATGGCATAAGTATAATTAGAAAAGCAGAAGGTGCATTATAAGGGTCATGGTGGCATTGTGCTTATGCTTGACCTGCTGGGCCTAACAATGGAAGGGGTTGCTGACGCTGCAAAAGGATAAGATAGTGCCCACACCCCTCCCTTCTAACAAACAGCAACTGTCAGAACAGCAAATGTCAAAATAGAGTTGTACGTCACGTACGCCACGGGAGTGGAAAATACCCACGAGAACAGCAGATGCCCTAAATGGGCTATATAAGCCGGACGCAGACAATAGAGTTTGAGCTTCCTCGGGTATGTACTGTTTGTGCATCTGAGTGTGGTTCCCGGATCGCAATCTGTGCAAGGGATAAAGAGAGCTGACTTACAACCATCCTTCGCCTCACGTATGCATCTCTTTCCTCATCAACGGACTCGGTGGAGTCTAACTCCAACAATTGTTCATAATGTGATTTTTTACAATTTCTCAGCATGTCTGAAATAGGTTTTGAAAAGTTGATAGAATAATAACATTCTAATAATCTGGTCTCAGATTGTTGGTGTTGAGTTTGTGCTGAATAAAAGCACATGTACTGTACTATAGCACTTTAAATAAATGTTTCTATATAGGTGAAATATTTTAAAATATCAAGGTATGTCAGACTACCCCGACAGTGGCTGAGAGGCCTCAGACTCCGGGGGTATATGCTGTCATAAAAGCAGTCTTCTACTATGCTGATATCAGAAATAGTCTATTCTTGAATATGACTGGTTTGTGCTAGAGTTTCATGAATATTCCAGAATGTCTGGGTTTAACTGCCTCCATATATCTCTCAGATTTAACTTTCACAAATTGCAATAGTACTTTTGTAGTCCTGGAATGTGACTGAGATAATAGGTTGATACAGAAAATCATTCTTTTTAAGAGTCTAGTACTCAATTAAAATCCCCTGCTGTCACACCCAGCTCGTATGATCCTCGTGTGTGCCACGCCCCCATGATTATCCACGTGTGCTTCCCCAATCGTACCCAGCTGTACCTTGTTGTTTTGCTCTGTCTTGTCTATTTCAGTCCCTGTCTTGCCTCAGTTCATGGTCTGTCATTGATGTTAGGTATTGTGAGTTTGTTTCCTGGTCTCCGTTACCCTGGCTTCCCTTATTAAATCCCCGTTTTTCCCGACCTTCACTTGCTTGCCTGCCTGTTCGCCTTACCTGCGCTCCGCGAAGCGTAACACTATGCAGTACTGCCTTAATTTTGAAGTAATCAGTCTCAGAATTTCACCACTTTTAATTTCTCACCTATGTTTGAAATAGATCCAAAAAATACTTTTAGAGCTACTGTGTTCACAATACCAAGTCTCTTTTACAGCTGCTGTTTTTTTTCCTTTGATGCCACGTAGTGCTGCTGCTTCATTTTTGGGGCAATTTATCTGAAAGTGAAATCAGATCTTCATCCATGTAAATTTTTTGTGAAGCAATAATAAGATCCATGAAATACTTTCTAACTTATCACATTCACATGTCAAATGATATCTGCTTTCACCCTTCCCTTTGCTGACACTAAACAGTTCTCAAAATTTGATTATTTCCACTTTTTCCCTTACACGATGTGTCAAGGTTTGGAAAAGATCCTTCAAATACTTTTTCAGTTATCATTCTAAGAAGATCAAGTATAAAATCTGCCCTTCTCTTTGCTATCACTACTGTCCCACCTGGGCGGGACCCAGCAACTGGAGTCAATCTCCGCTAATTGGATCTCCTTCTTAAGCAGATCAGATGCTACTCTCGTTGCGAAGTATTGTGGCCAATGAACTGGGACATTACCATGCATTTTCTTGTGTCTTCCTTTTTCTGAGCCTGCTGCGTCTGTCCTGCTTGTCCTGCTTGCCCTACTCGTCCTTCCTGCCTGTCCTGCCCTGCCTGCCTCGCCTGTACTCTCTGCCGATCCCATCTCCGTCAACCCTGCTTCCCCGCTGTCTCCTCGTCCCGTCCGTATCTGTAGAACTGACTCATCTGGCTCCTGACTTCTGGCTTGTGTACTGACTACGATTTATGTCTCCTGTCTTGGCTTTGGTTACCGTGTCCTAGCAAATATCCGTAATCAGGGATCCACTTGCTTTGTGCCGTTGCCGCATAACAACTATGTGGTGCTGCTTCAAATGTGTGCAATTAATTCCAGTTCATCATCAACAGAAAGTATCTGCTAAGTTTAAAAAAACAATTCAAATACTTTTTGAGTTAACACATTAACAGGAAAAATAGTCTAAAACAGGTGTAAGTTGTTACTAATTACAAACAAACAATAGAGACTGAGGCAACAAAGAACAGGTGAGGGTAATTAACAATTATAATGTACTCAAAAATCAAATGCTAGAAGGAACATGACATGACTACAAAACTACATAAAAGCAGGGAAAACTAACAAAGACACAAAAACAAGAACCAATACATAAATAACAAGAATGCAACTAAAAAAAAAGAAAAGAAAATTCAAAATGTCCAACAAAGTTGAGATTGGCTTTTGGTCAGCCTCAAACCCACAATGGTAGGGAAGCACAGCTCTCACCTATACACTTCGCTCATTCAATCATGTGATGGTCCATGGAGCAGGGGAACACATCAGGAAGGGAAGAGAAAACTAAACTTAATGAAGTACAGGGAAAATGATGGGATGGTCAGCGACACCTGCTGGTCAAACTGGGAGATGAAGAACAAGAACAGGACAGTACAGGAACCTATCCTGACACAATTAAGTAATAAACATATACGGTAAGCCCTCGTGCATTCGCACTTCGTGATTCGCAAATTCACAGATCCGCAAAAATTTCATTGGAACCGAATTTGTTTGCATCCGTGATTTATTTGCACATCTGTAAAATCCTTGAAAAACCCCACAGAAGTGTTTATGTTTAATTTTTAAGTTTTTGTACTTTTAATTGGTAAGAAAAATTTAGTTAATGAAGATTCTACTGTGTTTTTGGGGAAAGTTCAAGACATAAAATATAAATCAATTTTAAAAATCCCTTAAAAAAACGTGCCTTTCTTATGGAAATGTTCCTTTTTATGTACATACTGTACTGTGCCTTTACAAGATGTGAATCTCATTCGCAAAGTTTATTCCCTTTGGAACTGTCATGACATGCTCGTTCGATTCTCCCATGTGCCATACTCCTTCATCTACCTCGTGTGGAATCCCCGTGTGATCAGCTGTTTCAAGTCGCTGTCATTAGTCCTGTGTATTTAAGTCTGAGTCTAAGTATATTTCTCAAGTCCGGTCATTAACATCATTTTGAGTTTCCCGCCTGTTCCGTTGTCCTGCTTGTCTTTACCTTTTGATTAAACCCCGTGTTCCCCAATTCCTTGTGTTCTGCCCCTCCTTCCCTGGTCCGTGCCCCAGAAATATCATTTGGGTCTAGAAGTAAAAGGGATGGATGAAAATAATTCAGATACATTATTACATGTGCATAAACCAGTATTATCAGATCTGGGGTCCAGAGTTGCTGCATGTCTGTTTCAGGAGGGGGAACCAAATATCCTGGATTTCAGGAAATAATGTTTCCCTGACATCTGGGCCAAGAAGTATGTGACATGCTTGAAAAAAATCCAGAAACATAATTACATGTGTATGAATTAGCATTATCAGTTTTCGATTCAAGAGTTGCTGCTTGTCTGCTTTAAGGGAATGAATAAATACCCTGAATTTCAGGAAATAATGTTTCCCTCTCATATATGAGCAGAGAAGCGTGTGAGATGGCTTAAAGTCATTCAGGTACATGGCTACATGTGCCTAAAGTAGTGTAATCGATCCAGAGTTGCTGTGTGTCTGTTTTATTCTAGTCTTAATGTGGTAATGTTGCTCCTTCATATCTATGCACAAACGTATGATTAATGGCTGAAAAAGTCATTCAGATACCTTTTTGCATGTAAAGAGATTTGTATCACCAATTTAAAGTGGTGCCCTGCAGTTTATATATCTGTGTTAGTATAGGAAATCATGACTCACTATGTTTTAATAGAACAGGATTATGTTTTAATGGGTACAAAGACATCGCTGTCAGCTGCAGTTGATAAACTACAGTTAAAGCTAGACTAAACAATATTACATCGGTCGTCACGCATACCAATAGTGTGTTCGATTATGGTGCGTTCGATTATTTCTCTCTAAGTCAGACCTCGGATGAAAACGTCACTTCCCGTCGGAAACACGCCTCTTTTATGACGTTGATGTCAGATGTGGTTCACATATGTTGTCATTTTGATCAAAGTGTTTTCTTAATTTGTGTAGCGTCTATGATTTTGCAGTGTGTTTGGAGGTTTGTTATGAACTTGAATAATATGCTTTGTTGCTTTGCAGCACGTTTTTCTATTATACATGCGTTTCTTTATTTTGAATTTCATTTTGAATCTCATGTGGGATTTAACACAGCCATCTTGCTTTTTTTGGATATGCTTTTGCATGCTTGTCAGCAGAGGCCACTGTGAAACCCTACATGCTTTTGTTGGAGGTTCTCAATGGATGCATGCACACGTTTACGCAGGTGGGTGTTAGCATAATATTGTGGTACATGAGCAGCTGACAATAACATACACGTTTGATGGATGGGAAGATAGGATCTATGTTACACAAACTGCACTTCCACAACCAAGGCTGGGCACTGGTATTCTGTTCACACCTTTACCCACAAAAGTTATACTCAACTCCATGAATGAACCACATTAGTGTATCATTAATTACGTATGGTCTTAGCCATGTCACTGAATAATAATAATTATAAATTATATGGATTAAAATAATTATGACTATTAATAAAAAATATGACTAAGAAATGACAGAAATGCAGTGAAGCAATGAGTGAGAATACAGATATTTATGAATTGGCTGATATGTTAAACTAAACAGAGGCTGTAGGAGGGATAGATATCACTGAGACCCAAACTTAGTATGTCAAGCAGATAATCCTGAATGTGTGGAGCTTGGAGATCAACACTTTCAAAAAAGAGCTGAGCAGTTGCATGAGAAAAATCATGTGCTCTGGTACCTACTGGGTTTTTGCTTGAAACTTTGTGCTGTGGCAGTCAGAGACAGACTAGAGGAAGGTAAAGGGACTGTTTTACACAGACCTCACACGAGTTAAGGAACCCTAGGGGCCTAAGGGTGGTTTTGGGTTCACAAGCAACATGGAACAGATGGACATCCATCACCCAGAGAACATGATTATCTCTCAACTGAACGGCTGAAAGAGAGCAGGATAGAGAGAGCGAGAACATAACCCTCAGTGAACCAATCTGTCCTGTACAAATCCTCCTCCTGATAAGTATGTGTCCAGTACCTCAGCACCTTATTTTATAGACGTGGCCAAAAGTTTTGAGAATAACACAAATTTAGATTTTCATTAAGTCTGCTGCCTCAGTTTTTATGATGGCGATTTGTATATACTCCAGAATATTATGAAGAGTGATCAGATGAATTTACAGTTAATTGCAAAGTCCTGCTTTGCCATGAAAATGAACCTAATCGCAAAAAGCCCATTTTCACTGCATTTCAGCCCTGCAACAAAAGGACCTGCTGACATCATTTCAGATCACACATGTAAGAGTGTTGACTTGACAAGACTGGAGATCACTCTGTCATGTTGATTCAGTTAGAATTGCAGACTGGATGCTTTAAAAGGATGATGGTGCTTGAAATCATTGTTCTTCCTCTATTAACCCTGGTTATCTGCCAGGAAACATGTGCAGTCATCATTGCTTCACAAGCAAGGATATTGCTGCTAGTAAGATTGCACCTAAATGAATTTATCAATTTATCAGATCATCAAGAACTTCAAGGAGAGAGATTGATAGTTGTGAAGAAGGAATCATGGCACCCAAGAAAGTCCAGCAACCACCAGGATCATCTCCTAAAATTGATTCAGCTGTGGGATCAGGGCACTACCAGTGCAGAGCTTGCTCAGGAATGGCAGCAGGCAAGTTTGAGTTCATCTGTATGCACAGTTAGGCGACGGCCAGCAAAGAAGCCACTTCTCTTCAAGAAAAATATCAGGGACAGACTAATATTCTGCAAAAGGTACAGGGATTGGACTGCTGAGGACTGGAGTAAAGTTATTTTCTCTGATGCATCCCCTTTTTGATTGTTTGGGGCATCGGGAAAAAAAAATTGTTTGGAGAAGAAAAGATGAGCACTACCATCAGTCCTGTGTCATGCCAACAGTAAAGCATCCTGAGACCATTCATGTGTGGGGTTGCATCTCAGCCAAGGGAGAGGGGTCACTCAAAATTTTGCCTAAGAACACAGCCATGACTAAAGAATGGTACCAAAACATCCTCCGAGAGCAACTTCTCCCATCCATCCATGAAGAGTTTGGTAACGAACAATGCCTTTTCCAGCATGATGGAGCACCGTGCCATAAGGCAAAAGTGTTAACTATGTGGCTCGGGGAACAAAACATTCACATTTTAGATCCATGGTCGAGAAACTCCCCAGACCTTAATCCCATTGAGAATTTGTGGCCAATCCTCAACAGGCAGGTGGACAAATAAAAACCCACAAATTCTGACAAACTCCAAGCATTGATTATGCAAGAATGAGCTGGTATCAGTCAGGATTTGGCCCAGAAGTTGATTGACATCATGTCAGAGTAAATTGCAGAGGACTTGAAAAAGAAGGGCTAACGCTGCAAATATTGACTCTTTGCAAAACTTAATAAAAGCCTTTGACACTTATGAAATGCTTGTAATTATACTTCTGTATACCATAGAATCATCTGACAAAAAGATCTACAAACACTGAAGCAGCAAACTTTGTGAAAACCAATACTTGTGTCATTCTCAAAAATTTTGGCCACAACTGAACTTTTGCTGATGGAGGTTTGATTCCAAAACAGTGAAGACTCAACAGCTTGGTTTCAGCCATTATACTCTAGAATCTCAGAAAAACAACCTCAAGAAGTAATATAAGAGAGCAAAAATGTAGACTGTCTCGTGGGGAACTGGGAGGGACATCTGTGGGTCCCCATGGACCAGGTTGAGAACACTGGTCTAAATGGAAGCTGACTCTTACTCTGCCCCTCAGCTTTTTCCATGCTGAAGGAGACAATCACTTCTCTTGTTGTTTGCACACAGAACCAGGAAAAAAATATGGCTACCAGTGTGTGTAATTATGCATATAAGCAAACTGATATAGTTTTTGGACATTACCGAAGTACTCAACACAAATGTGAAGTGCAAACCATCAAGATTACTTGGCACACCATGAAATACCATACCAAGCACCACAGAATAGCTCTGTGATGGCTTTGAAGTTTTTACTGTTCTGCATCCCCCCCACTGTGCAAGTTTCCTCCTGGACTCCAAAGACATGCAGTTAGGCTAACGGGCACCTCTGAACTGTGTCTCTGCCCTGCAGTGATGGACCTCATCTTTGCTGCCTGGCACATTATCCAAGTGACCCTGCTTAGCATATTATCCAGATATCTCTGACTGGCACGTCATCCAAGTGACTTTGACCAGGATGAGAAGTTTGAAGATGGGTAGAAAATAGCTGTCATGAGTGGCATGCACTCATTCATTCACAACACAACACAAAACATTGTGATATTGAGCCCTTGCTAAGTAGATAATCACAAATTCTCAACATCAAAGAGTAAAAGTGGACTTCTTGATCATGTGAGATAACGGATAACAGATTTAAGTAGTTTGAGGAATCAGAGTGTGCAGCCACCTCCTTCCCTCCTTCCTTTCGGCGGCCAGCCTTATGTCATGTGTTTAACAGTGTCACCATGGCAGGACAGTGATGGTGAAGCTGATCTTCACAATGCCCTTAAGATAATAATAGCAGCACCTACAACTCCCAGCTGATACAGACTGTTCTCAGCATGTATTTGCTCAGTACCCTGTTAACATGCCATCAAGGTGATGCTGGGAGTCATTCAGCCAGTGATCCGATACCAGTGGGACCCATCGGATTACTGGCGCTCAATAATTCCCCAACTATAGTGGTGAGGACACCCCCGGGCTAATAAATGCACCTCCCAAAACACGTGCCTAGGTTCATACAGTAAGATGACAACCTTGCTTTGAGGATTTTAAGGCCATTTTCTCGAATTCATAGCCGCCACACACTGAGTGGGTGTGCTGAGGCAGGGTAGCAGAGAGCGAGCCCTGACCCTGCTTCCCTGTCTCACTCTGCCCCCCCGCCCCGCCACCCTGCCTCCCTGTCTATCCCTGCTTCCCTGTCTCACCCTGCCCCCCCTTTCACCCTGACCCTGCCCCCCTCTCTCACCCTGACCCTGCCTCCCTGTTTCATCCTGCCCCCTCTCTCACCCTTCTCCTGCCTTCTTCTATCATGCTGCCTCCACATGCAGAGGTAATTGCCTCCCTCTGGCCCATGCAGACGTGCTACTCTCACTGTCAACAAAAAGGTATGTGCCTAGAGGAAAAAGAGCAAAACAGAATCCACCCTATTTGCCAAAGTCATGTTACCTAGAAATACATGCTGTTAAGAAATGGCAAGCAGATATTTTACATGCAAGTTTTCATAACTATCAGGATCAGACACTGTCCTGCCCCCTTTTCATTATGTCTGTCAATTCCCTGTTTGGTCAGCTGGTGTCACTGGTCAGCCTGTTCTGTACTCCCCTTGTTTCCCATAGATAGCACCCTAATATGCTACCTTGTTCCCTGAGCTGCTGCATGGCTTAATGTGCTAAGTAGGTTGCTATGTCATCCAGGCTTCCTTTCTGTTGCAAGTTTGAGGCTGGTATTTAAACTAATATTGAAATAGCCATTTGGCTGAACAGCATCCAGACCTGTTACAATCTTATATACCTGGATCATGTCTCCCCTTAGTTTCCTTTGCTCGAGGCTAAACAGATTCAGCTCAGTTAACCTCTCCTCATAAGACATTCTTCTAAGACCAGGAATCATTCTTGTAACCCTACGTTGCATATTTTCCAAGGCAATGTCCTTCTTAAGGTATGGTGACCAAACCTGCACACAATATTCTAGGTGGGGTCTTACCAAGGAATTATATCATCGTGGCATCACTTCCCTTGTCTTAAACTCCACACACCTAGAGATGTATCCCAACATTCTATTGGCCATTTTTATTGCTTCCCCATACTGGTGAGAGTGGGACATGGAAGCATCAACATACACATCGAGATCTTTCTCGTAATCAGATACCTTTATTTCAGTGGAACCCATAAAATATCTATACTTTATATTTCTGCTCCCTGCATGAATTACCTTACATTTATCTATGTTAAATTTCATCTGCCAGGTATCAGTCCAGTCGCTGATTGAATCCAGATCCCATTGTAGCCTCTCCGCTGCTAGATCAGTATCTGCTACACCATCCACCTTGGTGTCATCTGCAAATTTAACCAGTTTACTGTATTTATTGGTGTCAATATCCTTAATGTGAGTTAGGAACAATAGCGGTCCTAAAACTGAACCCTGTGTTACCCCACTATGAACGCAGGCCCACTGTGACATTGTGCCTCTAATAACTACTCACTGCTTCATGTCAGTTAACCAGTTTTTGATCCAAGCTGCTTCAGTTCCTAAAATCCCTGCAGCTTCCAGCTTAAGCAAGAGCCGTTTGTGGGGGACAACATCAAAGGCCTTCTGAAAATCTAAGTAGATCACATTGTAGCCCAATTGTAATTAATTTCTCTTGTAGTAAGTAAATTCGATAATAATATCTACCTCTCCTAAATCCATGTTGGCTATCCCTCAGAATGTTATTTGCAGGTAATCTACCATTTTCACTTGGACTATAGCTTACCTTATTATTTATCCAGTAATGCTAGTTAAACTGATTGTCCTGTAGTTTGCTGGGTGACTTCTATCCCCTTTTTTGAATATGGGTGTTATATTAGCATGCTTCCAATAAGAAGGTACCACACCCAGTTGGTTATTTTTATTAATATTGAGTATATTTTGAAATATTTAAAATTATGTTTAAATATTTTGTTTTAAATTCTGAGGTAATAATCTACGAGCTGCATATTTCAAAATAAAATACACTAAACTAAATTTAACACTGATTTCAAATGCAGGTAAAATTAAAAAAAAATATACATCAGGTCACCAGACATGGGAAGGCACAGACATACATTCAAACACACACGCACACAGAAGCATGAAGATGTATGCCATGCACATTTAGGAGTGATGATTACACCACAGTACACAGCCTCATGCCCCTTTAACAGACTGGAAATGAATTTTCTCCCATGAAAATAAAGATGAATAATTAAATTGTGAAATCTGAATGAAGTGAGCTCGCGTCAGCCTGCTATCCTCACCTATGCTTCATGAGAGGGTTGGAGGAAGACACAATGAAGAAATAAGCTCTCAGCAATAAGACTCAACTCCCAGGTTATTCATTTGCACACCGCTTTTTCCATGCCACCGAGCCCATCGCCACGGCAAGGGATCTGTAGAAAATCGATAGCTGGTTCTGAAAGCAGCGCGGTTGGCTGGACCAGTGATAAAGGCGTGTACAGAGAGATCGTCTCACATGCGTCATCCTTACTACTACTACTACCACTACAGGCGTGAATTAATGAGCATCCAGCTGCAGGCACTCGCAGCCTTGCTTGGGGGTCTCTGAGCAACAGAGAGGCAGAGGAGGTGTGTATGGGAGCCCTAGCTTAGTAAAAGGGTGGGGTTAGAGGGCTCAGACTGACAGGAGAAGGAAGATACGCAGAACCTCAGGAACACAAGGGGCAGAGGACAACGTAGAATTAACAATGGCTAAACAACCTTAGGCATTGGAAATCCAGCCAGTCACAATCTGATGTTCAGCCCATCACTCAGCAAAGGGCACTCCCCTGGAAACAACGTCTCTGCTCCCTAATCACTAATTATCGCAACACACAGAGGTGGAATAACAGTGCTCCATTTTCACACCCCTCATAGCAGCTTACTGAAGCAGACAAGAAGCACAGCTGTGCTACGCGCACACTTGGACATGCTAATGTTTTCCTCTGTGCCCCCCCCCCTCACTCACCTGGGCCATGTCTTCAGCGTGGCTGCGAGCGGCTCCAGATTCCAGGAGGCATGGCACCCCCCGCCCCCACGTTGCACTCTCAGTCGCACCTCAGAGCCACCCAGGGACACTTCTGCACACTCTGCTGTGCTTTTCCCTGGACAGCATGACAGCGCTGTCACCCTGCCTTCCTGTGACCCTGCTTGCTGTTGATGTCCCCAGACCTCCCCCAACTTCGTACGTATCCAGCAAGTAGATAACAGAAATACCGGTGTGGAGAAATCCAAAGAGAAGCTCCCCTCTCTCTAACACTCTCCCTCAGCCGCTCTCTGTAAGCTGGCTCAATTCTTTAGCTCTCGCGCACGCCCCTCCTGTTCCCTCCTCCCTTTTCTCCCCTCCCCCCTGCAGTATGTGCACACACACATACAGGCAATTACATTCAGAGCGAGCACGTAAGAGGGTGGGGACAGGAGGCAACGTAGGACAGAACATCATGTGATTCTAGGTGATCTTCTGTAGGATTCCCTAACAGCCATACAGTGCATACCTCAATGAAAATATCTGTTGCCATTGACAACCACTGCTCTGTGCATGCAAGCCATATCTCACAAGGTTCAGTGCCATTGGCTGAAATATTACACTGCTTGCATCTACAGGCAGATAGCATGTTGGGACTTGTGGTTCATCAGATGCATTTGAAAGCAGTGGCAGCATCTTACAATGTCCCATGTTTTTCTGTATCTCCTACTCTTTATATTCATGCATTCAGTGTGTGTGTCTTCATGTGAAAAATAATTTAAAGATCCATACTCTTCTGTTCTATTAGGAGTTTTTCTCTGTTTGCAATATGACAAACAGTTAAAAAAAGAGTATTACACTACTTCAGCTGGGAATCCATGTAACATATGAGTGCACACGCATACAAACATTAGAGGCTGAAAAGGGCAGCCAATCAGGAAAGAGGCATCCTTTGCCATTTCCTTTGGGCCCTAACATTGGAAGCTCCAACCCCACAACAACAGGAACTGAAAAGTCCACTACTCAGAGCAACACAGCAATGCTTCCCTTCTTTCCCTATCTTTGCTGGCTTGATAAATCACTGCCCTGACTCCCAAAAATGAAATAAGGGGCCTTTGGGTTTATACTGTGTATGGTTCAGAGAATTTACTAATACCAACAGGGTACCCACACCTGTGGTTTTCCAGCCAGGTGAAGAAAGAATCCAATGGTTACCGAAACAGATTAGACAAAGACAGGGAAATAGTCTGAACTCGATAAAGTGAGTAAATAGGAACAATGAAGGGAAAAGCAGGATCTTGCAAGAGATGGAGAAAAACAACAGTTTTGAGAGAGGTAAGTTTTGATATACTGTATTATGCAAGAAGCAAGTACATACCATATTAAATGTTTAGAATCTGTGCTTGTTAACTACTAGGTACAGCAGAAAACTCAATTGAGAAAAATAGTTTTCTTTGTTTAAACGACAAACGAGAGAGAGAGAAATTGGTAAGAACTGTAGGCCTCGGAACGTGTTTTGCAAGAGACCTTTGACGAATAAAACTTTCCATAGCCTAGCTGGTGTCATGGCGCCACCTAATGGAACTTCAGCGGTACTACCGACACGGGAGGAAATTTTAACATCGATAGGCATTTTGCCTTTGGCAGTTGTCGAATTCGAAGATTTATTTTCAGCTAAAGCAATGTACAACGCTGTGGATAACGCTGATGACGAATTAAATAAAATATTAATATGGAATGTAGCGCGTATTTATGTAATAGTGGTTTCTAAATGGCCTATTTATTTAACATATTTCTTACCTAATGTTACCATTTGCATTCATTTTAATATACCGGGTTACGCAGACGTACGTACTGTTCAGGTATACTAAGTACACAAACTGTCAACGTAATGTAAAGATTTCACCTGTAAAAATGCAAAGATAGGAACCCTGACACCCCAGCCAGCGCACTGTTTGCGCACCATCTGCAGACACTCCTCCGCGGCGTCGCCGCTTACGTGCCATATTTCCAACCCGTAAAAGCAGCACATCAGAACACAACACGGCGCACCGCTGTCCCCCGGATTTAAAAGAATCTTAATTAACTTATTTTTTCTGATGGACCATCAAACGGACGTGAACGTCGGCGGACCGCGGATGAGACCTGTACAAGAACGAAGCGATCACACCGCTTTGGTGGTTGGAGGTTTTCTGTATGTATGGGGTGGTTATAGGGTGAGTAATGTGGATTAAAATGAAATTACAATTATAATGTTTAGTAGACTTATGATTGCACACGCTGTACCAAAATATAAACTATACAGAAAATATTATTATTAATGACAGTTTATTGGAAATAACCATTACCATCAGTTGACATTTACAGTTTCATAAATTGTCTGTAACTTCGAATTTCCTTGCAGTCGATTTCGGGGGAAGAAGTTTTCTTTCCTAGCGATGAGATCTGTATATATGACATAAGGAGCGGTGAATGGTAAGAGTAAACCTCGATCATATATTACAAGACAACTTTTGGTATTGTATGTATTTTGGTGCAGTCTTAAAAGTAGATGAGGCTACCTTTATGTAATTGCTTCGACTTGTAAATAACTGCAATTGTACCGCACTACACTGTGCAGTCGGCCAAAATTTACATGTTGACACACAATGTGCCGTCAAACAAAGTTCGCACGATATTAAACTTACTAAGAAACAAAGTCTGCTTGTTTTGAGCGTGAGAGCTTTACCAAGTTTTATTTGCTTGCATTTGTTAGGCAGACTCGTCCGATGGAGGGGGATATCCCACCGTCCTTGTCAGGAACCTGCGGCAGTTATCTCGACGGCAATATGTACATCTTTGGTGGGTGTAACGACAGCGGGCATTCAAATCAGGTAGTCTATCAAATTTAACAGATATGCTACTGTATGCGGCTAGGGAAATGTTATACAGCTGGATTCGACGCAGGGGTATTTAAGCACATTTGTAGCGTCCCATTATTTCCCTGTTTTCTGCTATATATTGGAGGTGTTCAGTATTTCAAAGTTATATTCTCATGTGTATATTTGTAGTACAATGAAATTGTTATTCATTGTATTTATTAAATAGTAATATTATAAGATTTGCGTGATACAATAGAAATGGCTTAGGTACAATTTTGGACTACATTATCCCACCATTAATTTACTACGGCCCCATCGTGTTACGTCACTAAGAATACATTCGTGTCACTTGAATGTAAAGTTTCATTGTGTGACGAGAGTAAAACAGCCACGGAACCCGTGGGTGCTTCGTAGATTAACCTTTCGGTTGAGAGTTTACATGTAGGCTATGGGGCACAACATTGTTCTGCTCATTGATACTTTCATCAAACGTTAATTTCATACCAGGCAACAGATTATCCAAACAATGTTCGTTTTTCCCCCACCATTGGTTGATTATACTACAAAATACTGCGCTAACGACAATTAGTTGTTCAGTTTTTTATTTGTTTCATTAGGCCACCGTGACAACGTGTATATTATGCAATTTAATGTGAACCTGTATATTTTGTTATAGATGTACTGTGTTAATATACTGGGTGAAAAGTGCATTTGGAAGAACCTCACAGAGGATGGAGAGTCTCGCCCCACACCAAGGGACAAGCACTCTTGCTGGGTTTATAAAGACAGGTGGGGCTTTTTGTTTAAAAAGTACCGCATTAGTAATTAAAATTAATCCAAAAACATACACAAAACAACAAATGGTAAAAATAACATTTTTCACACTAAAAAAAAATAAGCACAAGACGAATAAAAGTACGGAACATGATTTGTACTACCTGGCTCGCCTGTTAGCTTTGTGGTGTAATTATTTGTGCTAGTCTACTCCCCATCTTGCCTTTTACAGCTCCAGTGCAATGCAAACGTTTAAACAGGCTGTAAGTGATACTAAATTACTGGAATGAACATGGGCTTATAGTAACCGAAAGGCCAACATATTAACTACTGATAAGGTGTTATATTTTTAAGCAGGAATATAGTTATATGTTTGTAAAATGACATTGATTCAAATATATTAGTAAAATGTATACCAGAACGTAATAGAATGTTATCTTTTTAGCCATTTTTATTGCATTATAGTCAACTACTTGCTTTACTGAACAGCTGTTTTTGATGTTATCATAATGTCTACACTAAGTTGCAATTACATTGTCATGCAAATAAGTGGAAAGCTGCTTGATATACAGTCACCGGCCACTTTATTAGGTACACCTTGCTAGTACCGGGTTGGACCCCCTTTTGCCTTCAGAACTGCCTTAATCCT
>JAODJX010000098.1:757882-769763 GCA_026776945.1 Isichthys henryi | reverse complement strand
CCCGGAGGAAACCCCACGACGACATGGGGAGAACATGCAAACTCCACACACATGTAATCCAGGCGGAGACTCGAACCTGGGTCCCAGAGGTGTGAGGCAACAGTGCTAACCACTGCACCGCCATGCCGCCCCTCTGCAAAATTATAAACGTCAAAAAACAAAACGGAAAGTCTATTTTTGTTCAGAAACTGAAGTCCTTCAGTGGCTTACATAAAAGGAATGATGATCTAAACATTTCACTCGAGTCTATATATATATTTTTGTTACCAAAGTAATTCATTATACTCTTAACCCTCAGGATGCTTAACCTTAAGAAAGCTGCATGTTGCCTTTGTCCTCAGACAATGCTGAAGGCCTCTCGGGGTACAAGTATCCAGGCAGGTCTGAGAGCTTCTGCAGACTCAGGGCCACCAGAGCTAGCAGCACAACCAGGACACTGCAGGAGTGGAGTCCCAGATACAGCAGGCTGGTCCCCCCCTTCACTGCCAGTATACACTCTCCATCTGACAGCCACACGAGCAGTGAGCTCAGCAGCTATGCATAGGCACTTCCAATGACACAGACAGATGCCCCACAACGATCACTCTGAAAAGGTGTTTGACATCAGCAGTCACACATTGCTGTGCTGAGGATCAGACCTCATTGATGCCAACAGAGTGACGACTCGCCTCTGGTGTGGAGCTGAAACACCCAGACGGGTTTGGAAAGAGTCTCTCTGACTCACCCCGAATGGTCTCCAGCTATTCATGCATGCCCGTGGTCTGCTTGATGACAGTGCGTCAGACAAGGTGTGTGCAAGTGCGGATCCTGCTCTATCTGCAGAGATTTGCACTTGGTTAATGGCCATGTGCCGTTGCGTCTGTGCGTGGGCATGCTGTGCTATGCTGCCCTGCATGGCGCAGGAAAAACATTGGATCACAAGGTAGAATTATTCTTCCAGAAATAGCAGCTTCTCTCTCCTTCAAAAGAGAAAAAGATGTAAAAGGCTAAGAGAACAGCTGCCTTCACTTTCCTGCCACCTGCACACCATCCCTGGCAGCACAAGCCTACAGAGGCAAGGAAGAGATCTCAACAAGAACACAACCATTCCCACAACGCACAACACCTGTAAGGCCTGCAAGAGGTGAATCTGAGATCCTTTCCTCTGCTTGGCTGTGCTGTCAACTGATCAGAGACTATCCATCCATCCATTTTCCAAACCGCTTATCCTATTAGGCTCCGGACCCCCCGCGACCCATCCTGGAAGCAATGGGCACGAGGCAGGGAACAACCCAGGATGGGGGGCCAGCCCATCGCAAGGCACATTCACACCCCATTCACTCACGCATGCACACCTACGCATGCACACGTGCGGTTATATTTTTGAAGCAATCGTGAAGTTTTGGATGGGGTTAAATGGATGCTTGATAGGTGTTTAGAATCCCTAATAAAAATTACAGTATGAAATAGCCATACCAGATAAATTTGATGGGTGTTTTAAATGCCCTAATAACAAACATGGAACAGTGAAAAGAATAAACTTGTATTTGTTGTTGATGTATGCAGAAAATAGAAAATGTGTAATGCATTCCTAACTTTAGCCATTCATTTTTATATATGAAAGTAAGGCAAGTCAGTAACACATTCTCAGCCAAGATGACTAAGCATCATACAGTATGCTTACGTATAAGGTATGCTAACGTCTCAAGGGAATGTATACAGCCAGGAGAAATGCCCTTCAGCAAAATCCAATTTCAGGATTATTAACCTGTATGAAAAAGTTGACTAAAAAACTGACTATAATTAGACTAAAATTAAACCCGAGTTCCACTGACTAAATCTCAACTAAAACAAAACAAAGACAAAAGACTAGAATGTGACTTTAATCCAACTACAATTTTCAGTAACTGACGAAGACTAAATTTTAAAATTATTACCAAACTGAACACTGGTTTTTTTGCTACTCAGTGGGTGGGAGTGAAGTAACTTCCGCCTGCTGTGACGTCACACACATATATATGATTGCATTACACTTTTTCTAACTAACTTTAGCCATTCATTTTTATACATGAAAAGTATGGTAAGTGAGTAACACATTCTCAGCCCAGATGACTAAGCGTCATAGGGTATGCTTGGATCAGCGTATGACAACACCGATTTGCAGTATGAGGAGCGAAGAACATCAAAAGAGGGGTGACGATCTGGGAGTATTTTACATTAACAGCAACTAGCAGCACAGTGATTTTTAATCTGTGTAAAAAAAGGTTTGAAAGGTGGAGTGGCTTTTACTGGAAAATCTCACTAAGAAAAAGCATGCAATTGTGCGAGGCAACGTGAGTATTATGAAAAAAAAGCAATGGATGATTTGGGAGTCGCTAGCTTGGACTGTTTAGAACACTTGCTACAGCTTGTGATACACTTTGTTCTGACAGCAGCCCCTCATGTAAGCGACAAATATTGTGGGACATTCTAAGCATTCGCCACTTGCGTATCCTCACTTGGAATACTAACCGCAGGGTTCTCTAGTTCCGGTCCTGAAGGGCCACTCTGCAACACGGTTTGCAGACTTCCCTGCTCAAACACATCTAAGCCTGACTGAATTAGGTGTGTTTCAGCGGGGAAATGTGCAAACTGTGTTGCAAACTGACTCTCCAGGACCAGAAGTGGGAACCCTGCTCCACAGAATAGCATATCCAGAAAGCATCAAAAACTTTTGAAATGTCTAACATGGGCTTACTGATGACAGAATCAAGTAGATTCACCAACAACTTCAAACTGCTGTATGCCAACACATTAGGGCTGCAGCTATCGATTATTCCATCAATTAATCGGATAAGAAATACTTTCGTCTTATTAAAGAGCAATCGTAACAATCCTTAAAAATGAACAACTCATGGGTTTCCGTTTTAGGAACATTTTTAATAATTAAACTCCTTTTAGTGCATTTATGTACATATTTGTTTTGCTTTTTAAAAAAGAAAACTTTCTTAAATGCAAAAATAAAATGTCAAAATTGCTGAAAAAGGTATACATATATCTTAAGGCATAAATTAAAACGGCCTTTACTCTGTGTTCTTGTACATTTATAGGAGGCATAAAAAAAAAAGTTCTGACAGGATAGTATCTCCTGGATGAGGTAGGAATGGTGTGTGCCTGTTCATGTGTGTGTAAGTGAATGCGAGTGAGAATGAGTGTGTGTAAGCCTTTAAAGGAGCATATGTGGCGTTTGGATAATTCAGTGTCTCAGAGTTTTAATGGCTCAAGGCTGTTGGGGGAAGGGGGGTGGGTAATTTATATGTTATATTTATAATAAATTATTATTATAATTGTGTCATATTATAGAGGTGGCATGGTGGTGCAGTGGTTAGTACTGTTGCCTCATACCTCTGGAACCTGGGTTCAAGTCTCCGCCTGGGTTAAATGTGTGTGGAGTTTGCATGTTCTCCCCATGTCGTCGTGGGGTTTCCTCCGGTTTCTCCCCACAGTCCAAAGACATGCTGAGGCTAATTGGACTTGCTGAATTGCCCGTAGGTGTGCATGTGTGAGTGTGCCCTGCGATGGGCTGGCCCTCCATCCTGGGCTGTTCCCTGCCTCGTGCCCATTGCTCCGGACCCCCACGACCCAGTAGGATAAGTGGTTTGGAAAATGGATGGATGGATGTCATATTACTCATATTACTCTAAATCTGCAGAATAATATTACTACAGCTTTGAAATAGATATAGTTGAGTACACACCATGCTCCCATTTAGACTCACCCCTGCATGCTGCAGGTATCACTGTGACAAAGTGTGACGGCTGCTGTCAGCCTGTTGCAAGTTTAAATAGTGTCAAACTAAGCTAACAGTTTATCTGCATACAAACAGCTTCTATTTTAACTTGTATAGCTTTACTGCAGCTTCGCTGCTGTAGAAGACAAATGGCGGTTGAAGGAAGCAGCTGAAAACATCGCTTTTCTTTACCTTTCAGCTTGTTGAACAGCTGGTTTGATTAAGGAGATTTGCCAGCTCTTTACCAGTAAAGGTTTAGTAGCGATTACAAGCACTGCTGTTGTTTTACTTCACTCCACCTGAGTTCACCATCTCTGTAACGGAACCGTCTCTTTGCTCAGACAGGCTCCAGCTCCATGTTTAACTATGACAGAATAACTTTCACTGCTGTTGTGTTAGTGTTTTTATTGAGGAAAAATAGGGGCTGAATCTCGTTATACTTTTTTTAAAAATTCACACATATGCCCATAAATACGTTTCTTTCGCAGGTCTATTTTGGCCGCGAATGTGAGTGAAGTGCTCGCGCTTACTTTGTATACTGGTTCCGCTCTGTGGACTGGGTGCATAGACTAGGTGCTTTCTGTTGAGATGTTTAATCATTGACATTGTGCTATTGTGGTAAGCCAATTCAGATTTACAATGGACACACTGTATAGTATTTGCTTTTCTTTTGTTTGAAACGGTCCCAAACTTTAGACATTTGTCTTTTTCTCTGACTTTCCTTGCTATTTTCCCTGTTTTCCTCCATTGCGCTATCAAATCAAACCTGCTAAACGTAATGCAGCGTAAGCACACTGTTCGACAGTAATAATCCTCCGAGTGAAACACGGTGATCACTAAACAGTACATAGCCATGCAGATTACACGAAGCATCGAAGCAAAAAATTTGCAGAGAGGATTTTTTGTAATCGAGCTATTCGAGTTACTCGATGAATCGTTGCAGCCCTACAACACATTAGTAGGATGACTCCTTAAAGGAAAACCCCATACCTGACTGAACTCGGAGCAGACAACAGAAAGCAGACTGCAGAGATCCTTAAATGGAATTGACACACACCTACAGTAGGGGTCCTGGAGACCAAGGATTCAGATATTCAACTCTCCTCAGTGAGTGCAGAAAAGCTGTCCATTTTCTCCAGGTGATCCCCACAGGGAGGCTAAGAAAATTACAGGGCCATCTCTGCAGCATTAACCAATGCAGAGCTAAATTACTACCAAAATGTCCCCACTGCCTCTCAGTCAGAGTCCCTTAATTCTCTTCATGGTTCAGCCAAACCTATTAAATACCCCTTCATGTGCAAAGACAATCACTCTCAACTGCTCTGGGTGGGGGGTGGCGGCACTTCTAAATCATAATTCCCTCTATTATGGTCACTCAAAATAGTGGTGCACCAACATGGAAATTTTGGCTGATACAGATAACCGATATCTCTTATTGATGACCGACAAACTTCTGAACTCCACCGATCTGCAGTGAAATGGAATGCGTGTAACAATCACATCAAATAATGTAGGCAGTGAGACATCAGCAAAGTAGTAATGACTTGGGAGACTGTAGCAAGGTTCTAAGTGGGAAATTCGCCAACAAAAAGTTCTTGTCCACCACCTCAGAAAATGGCTGATCAGTCAATGCAAGCATTTCCATTATTTTAGTATCACTGTGTCTTTAGCTCTGGTGCTGCTAACTGCAAACATTGACTATCATTTAGCAATGTTGACTAAGATTAATACATCTGACTGATGCCAATGTCTTGATTTTTAACAAAAAATGGGCAGCACTGAAAGACCCAAAAAACAGACTCTCAACACAAACACACACGATCCAGAACACAAACATCATGGATGCAGGTTAACCACACCTCCTTCAGCAGTTTGGGTAGAGACTCTCAGACAAGTTGGTGAGGCTGTCACAGTGACCGACCGCAGCCTGTTAATTGGATGAACGTTCTACCGCAAAATGCCAGTGGACACGTCCCACAGAAAGTGTCAGTACCTCTCAATCGTCAATGTGCTGATATAAATGCTCAAGACACAGAAGCCAAAACCAAATCTCCTCCTGTCACAACTGAGGGGGAGAAAAATGGACTGGCTAGCGTGGATCCACACAGCCCGATTCATAAGGTTATACAGCAAAATCAGAATATGGCAAACTGTTTAACTAACAAATATCAAACATTAGCCAAGCTAGTGAATAAACCACAACTTAATTCAGTTAAGCCAAGTATCAAACAGGGTTTAAACATCACCAAAGTACACAAACAGCCACATAAGTCGGTACAACAGAAGTAGGAGCATGGAGACTCCTTAGAGGAACCATCACAACTTTCTGAGCTGTGGTGTTGGCATTTCTGGTGCTTTGTGCAGCTCACTGAACCTCCAGTCCTTACTGTCCGACTGTATTCAGGGCCTTAGCTGGAGACAGGAGTCCAACCTGGGGGGGGCTGTATTATGCATGAAGCGAGATTTTTTTTTTAGCTAGATAACTTGTCAGATTTAAAGTTTAAATGGACAGTTCACTTGCATTTAGTTCAGACTACCTTTTTTGATTTAAGGTATCTTGCTACCCCAAAAATCCAGCTTCCTGATACAGGCCCAGAGTGTCTAGCATTCTTGGCAACAAGGCATTCCTTCTAAATTGTTCTTTCACCCTCATTACAACTACAGTGCTCCTTGGGCTTTTCCAATACCCATTCACGACCTGAGAAAAAGAGGACAATGCCAAGGAAAATGGGTTATTTGCACATTCTCCTGGGATGTTAGTAGAACAGTAAAACGCTTTGAGACGATGTAATGTTCTGAAAATGCACTATACCAATGAAACTGAATTGAATGAACACTCGGTATCCAAGTTCTCCTTTAGGTCAGGAGAGAGAGTACCAAAAACTGACTACATAGTCAGAGAACAGTGTTCAAAAAACGTCTTTGGTATCCCACTCGTTTCACATGAAAACTATGAAAATCGAATCGTAGACATTTTGTCCCACCTTTGGCTGTAATTAAGGCACATAATATGTCATATGGAGCAATGAACTACTGTGGTCGCGATCAGTTATGCAACTACAGCTCAGATCAAGAAGTTTAATAAATATCCGCGTCTTTAATTAAATGCTTTCTATCGCGGCGTTCAGAGACCACACCTTTTCTCTTTTCTCGTTTTTTGTAAAGGAGGAAACAACATCCGGAAAAGAAAAACCGAACAGCATCGCTAACCTCAAAAAAGTAAAAATAGCGATGCGAACAAAGGTCAGCAGCTCGGCGAACCAAATTAAAGGCGAAACACGGCGACTGCCAGTTATGTACATATATTATATATAAAATACATTTTAAAAAGGTTAAAGTTTATATGGGGGGAGCAACTTCCCCGGGCCAAGACTGCTTTGACTTAAAAGGACGGGCAGTATGCACCTCATTTCGCGGTAAAGCAATATATGGTATAACAGCCAGAAGTAGTAAAATCTACTTTTCAACTTTCGCTAGCCTAGACCCCCCGGGCCTCCTGTGAGAATCTTTTCGTCGGGTAGTTTAGAGGAATACGAGGTCAGTGTTACTATGCCCTGCTTTGAGGTGGCAGGCAGGCAGTCGGGCACAGACGCGTTTTGGTTGCAGAAAAACGCCAAGAATTTCGTTCGTTTTGCCCCCGGGACAACAACAAAAATCCGACCCCCCGGTGGCAGCTTAAGCCAGCACCCACTCTTTACAAAGAAAGACTGTTGCTGGGATGCACCGTCTGAAAGTGTCAATGCGTAACCTACTAAGTCAAGGTATTTTTTTACGGCAGAGACATCTGTTCTACAATTCAAAAAGGAGTCAGGAAGGGCCCATATACAATGGCGAATACGGGGAGAAAGCAGCTCCATAACTCCTTCATCAGCAGCCCAGCGATGCCAGCGTGGGCTCGCAAATCGCTCGGAGCGCAGAACTGCACCAAATGCGGCTGAAAAGCGGATGCCCCGGTTATTTACGTGTTACACCGTCACTAACACGCCATGCACTGCCAAACGAGCTCAAACCAGAAACTACCGTTAAACGAGCGCAAAGCATGCACAGCTGGCCGTGCATTCACATTGGGGGGAGTTCATTGCTCGACTTAAGCCATGTAGAAACAAGAAAAGCGTGCATTGAGTTTCCCGACCAAACACACGAAAAGGCAGTTTAATACACTTTATTTTACCAGTGTTTATGGGACTGATAGACAAGAGAATTCGCCTTTTATGTGACGGAGATTATTTTTTTAACTGTACCCAGGAGGTTTGCAAATGCGAGTCGAGAACTGCTTCCAGGCAGACTCTACCAGAAATGCACGGTAGATGCGGAATCAGAAAAAAAGCTCGATTTCACAAGCGTTCGCTTCAGGAAGTTGTAAGCTAAATGAGAAACGCACATCGGGGAAAAAGCAGACGGGTTATAAAGACGCTTTAATAGAGACATGGTAAGTGTTCTCCCCGACTCTTACCTTGTCCAGGCAGTTCACTTTTTCCGTGGGGTACACCACTTTGTCACATCTGCCACACAGGGGATTCATGCTCACAGGTTCTGCGTTCACAACGGCAGATTAAAATATAATATATAAGTAAGATAACCGTCCAACTATCTTTGAACACAGCAGTTAGAACCTCGACTGCAAGGCAGACACACTCCTCCTAGTGCTGGGGACGAACTGTATGAATGTACCGCTGGCTGTCAGTGAACCGGGAGTAAGTAGCGAGAGCTCAGCCCATTGGTGCGCGATCTCGACGTCGAGAGGGAGGAGGAGATGGTCGCGAGAACGCGGATTTTCATTTTACGTCTTTTGTTGTAGTTCTTACTTGGTCAGGAAATGCGATCCATTTTCAGTATTGATTACGCCTAAAGCGTTTACCATTCGGCCCGAGTATTGCGCGTGCATCTGTGTGTAGCTCTCTATCAACCCGTATTAATTCTACATAGAATAATTAATGTAATGGCGCGCAAGTTGAAGTTTCATTTGAAGTATAGTATAACACACAGTTCATATGATGTCAAGAAAGGTGTAATTAGGAATATAGTTAATAGAATGACATGTTAGAAAATACCGTTTTAAAACTTAATTACTCATGAATGAAAAAAACCAATGGCCGCTTGTTGAAACTCCGATTTCGGTAGACTTGTTTTTACCGCCCTCTTCTGTTGGAAAACAGAAAATCCTTATTGTCCGTCTGCGGAAAAACAATAAATTCAATAAAATTGGAACGAAATTAGAAACGGATAATTCTTATCTTGTTTGAGGTCAGAAAAATAAATCACAATAATTTCCCCAATGAAGGGCTAAGAGTGCCAAAAACACATTTACTTGTTTGTTTGTTTATTTATTTATTCAATTAGTCAATTTTGGCACTCTTGTCCCTCCTCAATTACCCTGCCTAAGTAATCAATGCTTTACAGATATCACTGATGTAAAAATGGATTATTGTATGATGTGTGATATTTTGTGTTTCCGAAAGATTTGTTGTTGGGGGTATAGCTCAGTGGTAGAGCATTTGACTGCAGATCAAGAGGTCCCCGGTTCAAATCCGGGTGCCCCCTTATTTTGTAATTTGTTTTATGAAAATCAGCCATAGTTGTAATTTGCTCGTAATTTTTTTGAAATCAGCACACTGCGTCGGAAACCTGTTTTCTTTCATTAGAAAGACAAAGCAATACAGCAGCTATATTCATAAAGTAGTGGGTTTAGATAAACCTTTTTAGAACTATAGTGACTATAATTGCATGATCACATAAGTAATTAAAAGCGCTTTAATGCTTCTCTTTTTTTCCAGGGAAACCTTGAATATTTTTGGATCCAACAGGGACTAACTTTAGTACATTTGTTACTTTTTTGTTCTGCGTGAGCTGGATGATACAGCTAGCACTTAAGTCAGTTGATCAGATGTTCTCGCGGATCACTTGTGGTCTATGGACCCCCAGGAAGAAGCAGATCCCAGATATTATCTGCGCTGCATTTTCCGATTCATTTTTAAGTATTATCTCAGAAATCATAATGTTGCCCATTTTAGCAGAAGCATGCATGTTGTCAGCATTTAAATATATGAATTAATAATTTTTCCTTATTAAAACTCACTGTCTCGTAGAATGTAGTCACATAGAAATACGTAAAAGATGCAGTAACTGATTCTCGATAATGTGCATCTTCGAGACTCTACTCGGAATTTCACCAGTAGAAGGTGCTAAAGTACAACTATCTAGTAAAAGCTTTTATATGGCTCCAGTTCATCCATCAGGTGTTCTGTGCAGCTGAGATCAGAGATTTTTGTATGCCTGTCAAGTTCTTCCACTTCCTTCTCAACTAATTATTTTGATAAGGAACTCTCTCTGTGTTCGTGTGCTGAAACAGGAATCGGATTTCCCTATAACCTACCATGGAGATGAGAAACCGTGGTTAGTAGCGAACACTATAAATTACTTGTTATTTGTGTATTCACATACCTGTGATAAAGTTTAATTCATAAATTGCACTGAGACTGTGGTTGTGAAAACAGAGGATCAAGTCAGATTCCGAACCAGCAGTATAATGTTAGCTAGCTAGCTAACTAAGAGCTAAACCATTACTGACAAAGATTCTTATTCAACACAACATTACTGTAAACTACAGCAGCAAAAGATACAAAAAGAGCTTTAATATGAATAAGTTAACATTCCTCCACTTTAAAAGATGACTACAAATGCTCAGAAGAATATCTGATGGGACAAATTAAATAAATGTGATTGGCGGATTCAGATGGCACTGACTAAAGTTGACCAATTGGATGAGCAAGGCAGAAATTTGGGTGGACATTGCCCACCCCTGCCCACTTCGAGCTCCAGCCATGGCCCTAGCCCAAAAATGAAAAATAGATCCAGACCGTTAGAGCATATGGTGAGCTCAGGGCTATGTGTGGTAGCCTGGTCATCAAAACCCATGCTGTAAAACTTCTAATGCATAGTTCCTGTGCTCCAGAGACAGTTTCGAATTTAGCATGAAGACATAGTTTTCAGATGCCATACACTTCAGCAATGGGGGCCCTTTCTGTGATTTTGTGTGGCCTACCACAAGTAGTTAAATCACAATCAGAGAGGAGGGGGAGCCCTGTTGGTTACAGGTGGGGGATGAATATGTAATACCCATGTCAGGGTGTTAGGGCACTTGACAGCAGGTGTATTTATGTCACACTAAAGATTGATCCTATTCATCCACTCTCATATCTCAATAAGTACATTCTAAGAGGTTCTTACAGATTATGGTTGAAAGTGTGGCATTCACCTCACAAACCCCAGCAACTTGCACAGTTTTATTTATTAATTTTTTTTGTTTACTTTAAATGGCTTTTGAAACAAAGATGGAAAATAAGAAAGCAATAATTAAATTAAGTGACATACTGTAAAGGATATTGAACAAAGGAGATATTTATATGCACATGTATAATCTGTCCCAAATCAATTACAATAATGGTATCAATCATCAGTTTGAAACACTTCACTTCCTACCCCTCCATCACTACTGTCTGTGTCTGGTGTCTTCATTAAGCGCTGGAAGAAATCTTTGGTTGCAAAAATAACTTTTGCGTTGTGCAGTCCAATGCATAGGATCGAGTCTGCGAGACAACTGATCTTCCTTGGTTCAAAAAAGCTGAATTCGGAATGGGATCAAATAAAAAAACATTGTGCACACGAAGTACAGTGTCAGAAATCCTACTGTTACGATCCACAGTCTAGGGTTGAGGACCGAAAGAAAGGTAAGGGAATAGGAGAGGGGAAGACGAGACAACCAAGGAATGGGAAAGGGGAACACGGGAAACAAAGGGATCTTTTTTTGTATTTTTTTATATTTATTCACAGACACTTTTACAAACATGAGGTGCAACAAACTTTGGGAGTGACACAGGCAAAATAACAACCAAAACTCTAAATATAATGAAAACAAGAGAAAACGAAATGACAAAGATGACTAAATCTAACTCCCTAACCAAAACCACAGTAAACATGACGTACGCAAAAAGGCAGTCACTCCTTACGCACCTAACAGACAGCTACAGAAAACACACAGGCCGAAACACGGTATCCAAAGGGGCGAGGCAGAGAGAGTAGTCAGGAGCTAAGCAAGAGTTCAAAACCAGAAGACAAACAAACCAAAGGCAAAGG
>JAODJX010000098.1:629718-642072 GCA_026776945.1 Isichthys henryi | reverse complement strand
GACAATCGGGGAATCACAAGTGGGTAACCAGGGGGCGTGGCACACACGAGGATCGGAACGAGCAGGGCATGACACCACGGAGTTATAAAAGGAAGACAGGCAGGGCTTCCACTCCTCTAGATGACCTGAACAGAGCAGTGAAAGAGGTGGAGAAGGGGAAGTCCATTTGTCAGGTGGCGAGGCAGATGAACGTATGCAGGATGACATTAAAACGATACATGGAGAAGAAAAAGATAGATGGAAAAGAAATAAGACCAGGATATTAAAGAATTGGACTTGCCAATCAAATCTCTGATGAACATATGGAGAAAGAGCTGGCAGAACATATAAAGGCACACAGCAAAACTGACCGCACAGTGGCTGAAGGAGAAAAAAGTGAATGTCCTCGTGTGGCCCAATCAGAGCCCAGAAAATCTGTTGAAATATTAGAAGAAAGCAGTCCACCAAAGCTCACCATCCAATTTGACTGAACCTGAACAGTTCTGTATAGAAGAATGGGCAAATATTGCTCAATCTAGATGTGCAAAGTTGATAGAGAAGTATCCCAACAGACTCAAGGGAGCAAAAGGTGATTCAACAAAATATTGACATTGGGGGGATGATCCTTTATTAATCTCAGTATTTCTTGTTTTTCATTTTTTACAATTCTTATGAATTGGTTATATCTTTCACTTGGATGTTATAGGTTGCGTTGAGTAAGTAAAGCTGGAAAAAATATTGGTTTGTGTGTTTCCATTTAAGGCTATAAAGCAAAAAATTGGGAATATTTCGAAAATTTGATTCTTTTCTATACCCACTATATATATCATAATGTCATATATATATATATATAATATGGTAATTAATAATGATCTTTTTTTACACACACACACACACATACAGTACAGACTTGTACTCATATCTTTGTGGGGAATGTGCATTCATCTTCATGGGCAAAACCCTAACCCCAGCTATGACGACATGATCCCCTACCCAGCCTTAACCTTAACCATAAGTAACCAAAACAAATACAAGTCTTCTAGCATTTTTAGATTTTTTACTGGAGTCACAGATTTTTATAAAATTGAATTTTCCCTTGCGGGGACCAAAAAATTGGTCCCTACGATGTCAAAATAACAGGCTTTTACCACACTGTGGGGGCATTTGGTCACAATGTAATGTATATCTGACACATACAACGTGTGTATTTGTATATACAACCTCAGAATATATATTCTTCTGAATATATATTTATATAATTTCCACCCCCCTAAAGTCTTCTTGGCCCACCCAGTTAGAGAGAGCTGGAGCCAGGCCTGATATCAGTAAGTCTTTGCTTTGGTTGTTCCTATTTTAAACCAGATTGTTCCCAGCTCCAAAAAATTTAATTTACAGATACTTAACTAGAAGGTTCAACTGTGGATGTGATTCTCCTATCTCACTATGTAGACAAGCCATTATACTGGGGAGGGGGGGAGGCATGTCAGGGGTGTGACTTCAATTTGTACTCTGTTGGAAAGTTTATACATTGCCTCAAGGGGTCCTGTTCTGTTGAATCAACGATGGTAGGACAATGTGTTTTCTTACCATTAATAGCAACAGTGGGTGCCATAGTGTTGTCAGGAGAATAACAGATAATTATTAATAACCAGATTTATGCTTGTTAGTGTTTACAAGATTTGTGTTAAGGATTTTTTTACACGTTATTTAAGGATAATTAAATTCCCAAACAAAGTGATAAAGACAGTCACTGGAATGCAAAAGCACCCAAAAGAAAATACAAATTCCAGGTATCATAGGGCACACCTGGCACAGGCTGTCAAAGCATCAGAGGTAAATAAGGCCATTTAGAAACACCTATTCACCTAGCCATATGTCTTTGGATTGAGGGGAAGCAGAACCAGAGGGTCCATAGAAAGGATTGAAGTGTACAGCTCCGGTGGTGCAATGCAGCAAAGCCACTGTGCTACCCCCGCTCTTCCTGCAAATGAATGAAACCGGTATGCATACACATCCGGATTTCCCCAAAATAAATCCTGCTTTCTTGTGAAACTCCTATGAGAGCTGAAAGTGGGTGACCTTCCATAGTTTGAAAAGTGGGGGACATGGGTGACCAAGTCATTAAAGGATGAGGCATCCAGGGGAGCAGTAGTGCACTTGCGGTATTGGCCTAGCAGCCCCCAAAAGTTTTTTGATCCTCTCTGCCCCCTTTCTCTCACCCCATTATCATCTCTGTTCTGGCAACAGATTAAGGACTTAATTGAATCTCAATGGGAACAGGCGACAGACAGTGGTGATGTGGGCTGTCCTATGCCACTTCTCTCTACCATGCAGGAAGCATCTCAGAGCTGATACCTTGCATTTAGCTGCAGGTAATCTCAAAACGCTGTCTGCTTACAGTGGAAGGCCTCTGTAGATCAGTTGTTCATGATGAAGGTGCTTCCAGGGTCTTGCTGTACACAGTTTCGCGAATAGAGGCAGGAGGGCGGGCTGCTGAATATTTGTTATTTACTAAATGCATGTTACATTAGGGGGGTGGTGTGATAACGCAGTGTTTAGCCCTGTTGACTCGTGCCTTTAAGACTATGGTTCAAGTCTCTGACCTGGCTCCATGTGCGTAGTTTTCTTTGGGTTCTCTGGGCCCCCTTACAATCTACCATGCTAAGGTGAAATAAATTGGAGTTGACAAGTAAATTGTGTGCGTTTGCCCTCCAATGGGTTGGCTGGCTTATTCCCTGCCTTGTGCCTGTAGCTTCCGGGATAGGCTTACTCTGCACAAGATAAGCAAGTGCAGATAATGGATGGATCTTACATTAGCATTATCTTTGTCATGTTATCTCTGTGAAGAAACAGTGGCAAAGATCCGCAGATGTTATGCATTCTGGTGTAATTACCGTAGGCTTAATTAACAACCCCAAACAAGGCCAGTCCATTAGAATTGTCACCTCCTAAAAAGATTACACTGTGAGATTACACCAAATATCTTTACTTCCAATGAGCTAATTTTTAAGGAACATTTTTTGCAAATAATTTTATATTATACTTTTATTCATTTATACTTTTATTATGTACTTTTAAGGTATTGGCATCTTTTTCAGGTAATGTATTTCTATGTGTTTAGTAGACCAGTATGTTAAATGTTCACTGTCACAAAATTAACCTTTTTTTGTGTTTCAGTACAACAGACCACCTAAATAAGGATGGCATAACTCCACAGCTCATCGCATCTCATCTTCACACTACTTCTTCTGGTGAGAGTGATGGTGGCAGTGTGCCAATCAGGTTGGACACAACTAATAACAAATTATTGTAATTGATAAATTAGCCTTCTCTTAAAAGAGAGAGTGCAACACAGTACAAATAGATGTTCATGCCAGGAGCTGGTCTGATGCAGTCTGATCCATTCTAGTTGCTGAAGGAAGCTGACAAGCAGAGGTTCTCACCTGGTGAGACACAAACCCATGAGATGCCCGTCTCAGGAGCTGCCAGCCTGGCCTTTCTCACACATCGGGGCTTTTTTGTCATACTTTATTGAAGATACCAACAATGAAACTGTTATGTAGCAAATTCTAAATGGCTTCCATTCATCTGTCTCTCAACTGCTTTAGATATAAAAGAAAACGTCTCGATCCAGAGCTGTGAAGCATATAATTTAATCTTTTTTTTTATTTTGTACATTTTGCTTTTGATTGCATAGGAGATCTTGTCATTAAACAAATCAGTCTCGTGTTTGGCATGATTTTTAAACTACGAGATTTAAGAGACTTACGGTTAACAATGTGACCTGCACAGGCATTAATTCTTATCTATGTGATTAATTCCCGAAATAGAATTCTACTTTAGGGACACAAACTCAGTAAGGACTAATGGGTTGTCTTTGATGTCACTGGTTATTTTTCACATGTTCACATGTTGTCCCGTGAGATTGGTCCAGCGGATAATAATGTCTTAAAAGAAGTCTACTCGGTTTCAGCGGATGGGTAAAAAGGACTCACCATTACCTCATAACTGTCTGTCAGTATTACCGCCCACCTCCATTTGTCTGCTTCCACTGGGAGATAATTATTCATGATAACTATAGTGTGATTAGCGAGAGCCTACAATCACACAGGGATCAATATGAGGCAGGATTCAATTTTGTACAATTCAATTTATTTTAATATAGTGCCTTTCACAACAGTCACCCCAAGGTGCTATATATGGGTGTACTACCATCAGTACATCAATTACACACAAAAATTCAAAAACAAGGAAGGCAAAGAAATGAATCATGACAATTCTTTCCTGAAAGTTGGTGGGTCAGCCACCTTGGACCATGAATGCTCCTTACCTGCCAATACAAGCAACCTGTTACCCTGCCTTTGTTTCTCATTAAGACAGTGTCTTGTTTGCCCCCAACTTACGTAAGCCTAAGTCCCCCCCAACCNNNNCCCCCTCCCTTTTCAGATATGTTGGATTTTCTCCCAGGGGGTAGAACGTCCAATTAAGGTAATCCATTAACCACTAATTGTCTCCTCCTATACCACGTCTTGGGCAAACAGCACTGTGGAAAAGGGAGAAGCCAAGCCTTTAAAAGCACAGGATATGCGAAGAGACCTTCACACGAGCCATCTTCCTCAGCCAGAACTTGCTGCTGTCAGTTTTCTTCCCTCATCAGCTTTCCTGTTTTAGGTTTCCTTGCACACTTTCCTAGATTTCTGTCCAGGGCTGCATTTGATTGAGCTCTGGCCACATTCTGTATCCTTCACCGTTCCTCTTCTGGGTAGAATCCCCTCGCCTCTTGCAGATTTCTTCTTTAGATTTGTATATGGAATTGTCCGGAATGAGTAGGACCCTGGCACTGTTCTGTATGGGTCTGGCCCTGCCACATGCACAGGCCCATATCTGGGCCTGGATGCTCTCTATTCCCTATAGTTCATCTGAAGAGGGCACCATGGAGCATCGAAACACAGCAGCCCCTGACAAAGCACCAGGATCCAAGGTGAGTTTATTAATACTCTATCTCACTCTTCTCTGCTATCGCTTATCTCACTGCATAGTTTGACGTTTTAATCTAAAGTGATGCATCACTATTTAATCAGCTTGAATAAGTGTATACTTTAAAAAGTATCTCCAGGAAACTGAACTGGTAACGTCCACAGCCAGTGCCACCATGCTGCCTGCTACCCAGAGTTAACGTTGTCCATATTTGAAATAAGGCAGTCAGTTTATCAAGTTAATGATGACTCAGATTACAATATCGTGTATATCTGCTCACACCTCTCACATTCTTAACACTAGATTTGTGATATGTTATTTGTTATAGTTATGTTATTTGTTATAGTTTAGTTAACTTGCTAATTACTGCAAGGGTTTGATGCAGTACAAACAGCAAGAACACTGTTTTCTTAGAAAACAGTTCAGAAACTTTTGTTTACTCAGATCAAGGTGCAAATTTGACCATCCTCATAATCAACAGCCAAGCAGAGGAGATAAACACTAAAAGTGTAAGACATTACACAGAATAAACAGTGCAGGATTAACTGTGGCCATTTGTCTGCCCCAGTGACTCCAGCAGACAGTTCACCCTTGTGCTCTGTGTCACTTAAAATTAAGGGGGTGTGGCAGCCTAGAGATAACGCCAGTGAAATGGAATGTGCCACAGCTGATGTGGGTCTTGTCTTTCCTGAACCCAGATGGCATGTGCCCATGACGGCGCCTGTGCAGAGGGATTCTCCTGTGACCAGCACTTCGGGCTGTGTGTGCCCCTCAGGCAGTTTGGCCAGTACTGCCGGCAGGACGCCCAGTGTATACACGGCCTCAGCTGCATGTTTGGGAAGTGTCACCACAGGGCCCCCGAGGGACAGGAAGGTAAAGAGGCCTGTCGGAACCCCTGCGGTGCTGGGTTTTACTACCTCTGTAGAAGGGGGATGAGCTAAAAAAAATCAAACACCTTTTCATGGGAAAGTGTAACTCTTTTTAAAGATATTTTTAAAGACAACATATCTTATAGTCTTTACACTTTATTAGAGCAATACTGAGTTTATGATCAGACTTCCTTCAGGTGCTGGGACGTTTGACACTAAGCAAGTTGAGGAATGCATGTGTGGCCTGTCCGCCTGCAGGTGCCAGGTGCAGGGCAGACAGGGACTGCAACGTCTCCATGTGCTGTGCGCGTCACCATGGCGAGCATGTCTGCAAGCGCCGCCTGGCTGAGGGAGAGCTCTGCTTCGTCCCCGATGGGGGCCTGGCCTTCAGCATCAACCAGATCTGCCCCTGTGAGGAGGGACTGCTGTGCCGCAGTGATACCGGCCAACAGCACAGACAGTGAGTTACTCCATTACCTTACTACCTTGAGGAATGAGACAGACCTTCAGGAACCATGTAGGCCTTCATGGTCAATGTAGACCTTCATGATCATATCAGGGTTAAAATGCAAAATGTAGAACTTCATGACCATGTCAATGTTAAAATGCAAAATGTAGGTCTTATTGGACCGTAACTTTTGCATTTTAATGTTGGTATGATCATACGGGTCTACAAACATTGAAATGCAAAATGTAGAATATAGCTTGTAATGAACGTGCAAGCATTCATACCTTCTTGACATTTACCTACAACATCACATGATGAGTGTTTGTGTCTGGCTTGTATCATCCATAAAGTATTTGTATTTAACTTTATTACTAACTTCTCCATTTTGTTTTAGGAAGAAGTTTGCATACCATCAAAATCCCACAAGATGGACATGCCAGCCATAAAAATTTGCTTATTCTTTATTTTGTAAATAGGATGTACATTTGAAAATATCTCAGTAAAAATGGTAGCGTAAATTTTGTAAAGGTTATATTTGTCTATATGTCCCATGAGCAGGATGTATATACAGTTTTCATATTGAATTTGTAAATATGTAACATTTGTCATTTGCATATATATTTTAGTATAATCGTGACTGACTTCAGATTTTGTGCTTGTGGAAACTTCCAGAGCATAAGTTCCAGCTTATTGTAATAAATTATGTGGAAAAATATGGCAGAAAGCTTGTAATTTCCCGGTAACAATAAAAACATGGACAATAATTTCTGAAAATAAACACAAAAAGCTAGTAATTAATAACTATCGCTAATAAGGTCTCCTATTTACTACATACCAGTGCTTATAATGGCACCACCTACTGTTTTCACTTGTTTGTACATTAGTAAAACTAAGGAAAATAATCTCTTTACATAAATCATTTTCTGTTCCTTCAAGTGTAATCAGTTCCATTTGAGTCCATTCACAGTTTGTTAAAAGTACCAAAACATATTTATATTCCAAAATTTCTTTCGTAATGCAACATATTTGGATTGTCTTGTTTACTCTACTTTCTAACTATATTACAGAAATAAAACTAGGTACTTTTCTGCCATTGAGGTCTTAAAAATAATATATGTGTGTCTATGTATAAATGTGGGGTTAAGTACAGTAAGGAATAGGGCTGCATCGATTCATCGAGTAACTCGAATAACTCGATTACAAAAAATCCTCGATGCAAATTCTTTGCTTTGATGCTTCGTGTAATCCGCATGGCTATGTACTGTTTAGTGATCACCGTGTTTCACTCGGAGGATTATTACTGTCGCACAGTGTGCTTACGCTGCATTACGTGTAGCAGGTTTGATTTGATGCTGCAATGGAGGAAGACCGGGAAAGACATGAAAGTCAGAGAAAAAGACAAAAAATGTCTAAAGTTTGGGACCATTTCAAACAAAAGAAAAGCGAAAATACTGTACAGTGTGTCCATTGTAAAACTGAATTAGCTTACCACAATAGCACAACGTCAATGATTCAACATCTCAACAGAAAGCACCGAGTCTATGCCACCAGTCCACAGAGACTGAGAGAGGAACCAGTGCAAGGTAAGCGCGAGCGTTTCACTCACATCAGCGGCTGAAATAAACCTGCGATAGAAACAAATTTATGGACATGTGTGAGAAAAAAAAAAACTTAACAAGATTCAGCACAAGCAGCCCCTATTTTTCCTCAAAAAAACACTGATAACACAAGAGCAGTGAAAATGATGCCGTCGTAGTTTAACATGGAGATGGAGCCTGTCGATACGCTAACAGCCAAAAGCAAAGACACGGTTCCGTTACAGAGATGGTGAACTCAGGTGGAGTGAAGGAAAACAACAGCAGTGCTTGTAATCGCTACTAAGCCTTTACTGGTAAAGAGATGGCGAGAGCCCTTAATAAAACCCGCTGTATAACAAGCTGAAAGGTAAAGAAAAACGACGTTTTCAGCTGCTCCCATCCACCGCTGTTTGTCTTACATAGCAGCAAGGTTACAGTAAAGCTATACAAGTTAAAGTAGAAGCTGTCTGCATGCAGATAAACTGATAGCTTAGTTTGGCACAATATTTAAACTTGCAGCAGGCTGACAGCAGCCGTCACACTTTGTTACAGTGATACCTGCAGCATGCAGGGGTGAGTCTAAAGGGGAGCATGTGGTGTACTGAGCTAGATCTATTTCAAGGCTTTAGTAATATTATTTTGCAGATTTAGATTAATATGAATAATATTACATAATTATTATTATATTAATAATATAATATTAATAGGAAAGTGCTTTCTGTGTGTTCCGGCAACATCTACACCATCAGAACATCTATTTCCTGCAGCAGGAAACATTGCGTCAAAGCAGAGGACAAGCCTCAGTTCTGAGTATGTTGATATGCTCACTTTTCTTCATTGCAACCGCCACATGCTCTTTTAAAGGTTTACACACACACACTCATTCTCTAACACACTTAAACACACACACTCACATTCACTTACACACACATGAACATGCACACACCATTCCTACCTCATCCAGTAGATATAATCCTGTCAGAACTTTTTATGCCTCATATAAATGTACAAGAATACAGAGAGTAATTTTAATTTATGCCTTAGTTTAAGATATATGTATACCTTTTTTCAGTAATTTTATTTGACGTTATTCTATTTTTGCATTTACGAAAGTGTTTTCTTAAAAAAAAAAACAAATATGTACATAAATGCACTAAAAGGTTTTAGTTCTTTAGCTCTTTAATAAGACGAAAGTATTTCTTATCCAATTATTCGATTAATCGATGGAATAATCGACAGAATACTCGATCACTAAAATAATCTATAGCTGCAGCCCTAGTAAGGAATTTGTTGTTTGTTAGAAAAAAAGATTTTAATGTCTTTATGTAAAAAATGATTTCAGAAGAACAGTCCTTTTCAAAAAATGAAAAAATGGCAGTGGATGTTTCTGTGCTGAGGGATCCTTTTCAGCACCCGGGGTAGGCAGAGAGAAGTGAAATTCGATATAAACATTACTCTTTACAAAGAAATATTATAATTAATAGCAATTTCTTACCAGGTTTTTATAATTACTTGTGCAATTTGTTGTACTACAATTTGAAATTAATTCTATTAATGTATTAACTGCACCCGGCCATGAATATATTGTTGTTGATTTAATTATTAATTGTTTGCTTGGATGTCTGCATTGGTTGTGATCAGTAAAATGCAATTAGGTGTATGTTTGTAAGATCCATTCCATTTGCTCTGTATACAACCCAGTACAAGCTGACAGACATCTATAATATCATTAAATGGGCCGCCTCCACAAACTCTGTCCTGGATGAATTATTGATAGATAAATCAATGGATGGATGAATGGAAAATCATTGCAAGAGTGACTCAGTGGGGAACAGTATAATCTCATACCTATTGTTTCTGCTTCGAAGTTATGGAAGAAGGATTATATCATGAATTATCCTCTAAGATGATGTACAGACCAGTAGCAGAGGAGGTGGGGTTGGAGTTGGACCCATTAACAGTAGGGAGTCCACTGCCAAATTTACCCAGCTATCCACCCTCCCTTCCCAATAGCAGATGATCACGCAAATTTTGCAGCAATAAACTATATATAACCTGGGTTAGCAAATAATCCCAAGCCTCACCCTGCTGTGAGAACCCTCCTCTGCCGCACTACAAACCTGATGAGTTGCTCTATTTTGGTTTCTATGAACATGGCATTGCCATGTGGCAGGGGCACAGGAGGGTAAATTGTAGCAAATTTGAAGAGGGGTACTTCGACTTGAACTCCTCATCTCCTCTGCAACTACCATGTGGTAGTGTCCTTGTCCCAACATGGCCACCAGAGGGTGCTGGGAAGCAACTTCAGATTTTGTTGTTATAGTGGGTACTGTAAAAGGCCTACCCTTTGCGGTCTATATTTAAACGTTAGCAGTATTAGAAACAAAATTCATAATTTAGAGGCTTTAATATCATCAGAAACTTACAACGTTATAGGAATAACTGAAACATGGATGAGTGACAATGATGGTGAAGAATATAACATAGATGGTTATACGTTTTTCCGTAGAGACCGGATAGGTAAGAAGGGAGGTGGTGTTGCAGTATATGTAAAAGAAAACTTGCAGGCAAGGGAGCTCACTGATAAAAATAAAAGTACAGAAGCTGTATGGATAAAACTAGATGCTAAAAACTCAAATGGCCTAATTGTCGGGGTTTGTTATAGAGCACCTAATGTAGCTGCAGAGGAAAGCAGAATGTTATATGACGATATCAGGATTATGAGTCATAAAAACGATGTGGTGGTTATGGGTGATTTTAATTTACCTGGGATTCAGTGGGACACTGTCTCTGGCTCTTCTGTAAATGAACTTGAGATGGTGGAATTAGTACGGGATTGTTTTTTTACTCAGTTTGTTAATACACCTACCAGGGGAGAAGCCCTTCTTCATCTTGTTTTCTCTAACAACCAGGATAGGATTCGAAAATTAGCGGTTTTAGAACCATTGGACGGCAGTGATCATAGCATGGCTAAATTAGAGGTTAATTTTAGTGTCCGAAGAGCAAAGTCCAAAACAAAAGTATACAATTTTAGGAATGGTATGAGACTGAAACTAGAAACTGTAAACTGGATGGAGTTAAATACTGTAGTAAAATGCTTGAAGAGGCATGGGAATTTTTTAAAAGTACAAGAGGAAAACTAAATCTAGGAAACTACAACCCAGATGGTTTATAAGGAAGAAAGAAAAATAGCATTGAAGGCTAAGGAAGACAATAAAAGTTTCTTCCAATATTTTAACTCCAAAAGAGCTCTAAAAGCTGAAATCGCTAATTTGCAGGATAGTAAGGGCCTTATAATTGAAAATGAAATTGATATAGTAAATGAGTTTAATGATTATTTTACACGGGTGTTCACAGTAGAGTAACTTTCCACCTTTTAACACGAATACAGCGTCATCTTTGACCAATATATGTGTAACTGAGATTGATATAGTACTAGGCCTAGCTAAGCTCAAAATAAATAAATCTCAGGACCCTGATGGCATCTTACATATAGTTTTAAAAGAGAGGAGGGGTATTATTAGCCAACTTTTAACTTTACTATTCCATAAATCGTTATCTGCGGGTGTGGTACCTTCTGATTGGAAGCATGCTAATATAACGCCTGTATTTAAAAAAGGGGATAGAAGTAACACAGCAAACTATAGGCCAATCAGTTTAACTAGTATTACTGGAAAAATAATGGAAGCTATAATCCAAGTTAAAATGGTATATTACCTGAATTCAAATAACATTCTGAGGGATAGCCAACATGGATTTAGGAGAGGTAGATCCTGTTTAACTAATTTACTTGAGTTCTTTGAGGAAGCTACAGTACAAGAGAAATTGATCACAAAAAGGCCTACGATGTGATCTACTTAGATTTCCAAGAGGCCTCTGATGTTGTCCCACACAAAAGGCTCTTGCTTAAGCTCAAAGCTGCATGGATTTTAGGAACTACTGTATAGCAGCTTGGATTGAAAACTGGTTAACTGACAGGAAGCAGTGAGTAGTTATTAGAGGCACAATGTCACAAAGGGCCTGCATTCATAGTGGGGTACCGCAGGATTCAATTTTAGGACCACTATTGTTCCTAATTTACATTAATTATATTGACACCAACACATTCAGTAAACTGGTTAAATTTGCAGACAACACCAAGGTGGATGGTGTAGCAGATACTGATCTAGCAACAGAGAGGTTAGAATTAATTAGCGACTGGGCTGATACCTGGCAGATGAAATTTAGCATAGATAAATGTAAGGTAATCCATGCAGGGAGCATAAATATAAAGTACAGATATTATATGGGTTCCACTGAAATAAAGGTAGCTGATTACGAGAATGATCTCGGTGTGTATGTTGATCCTTCCATGTCCCACTCTCGCCAGTGTCGGGAAGCAATAAAAAAGGCCAATAGAATGTTGGGTCACATCTCTAGATGTGTGAAGTTTAAGACAAGGGAAGTGATGCCACGATGATATAATTCCTTGGTAAGACCCCACCTAGAATATTGTGTGCAGGTT
>JAODJX010000098.1:588330-600625 GCA_026776945.1 Isichthys henryi | reverse complement strand
ATTAGTTTAGTTCTCCCCAAGCGAGCTTGATGGGCCGAATGGCCTCCTCTCGTTTGTATAGTTCTTATGTTCTTATCTCCGCCAATTCCCATCCCTACTGAACATATTTTCTGGACAGAACTTGGAAAAGGGGAATTTTCATCCAGAAAATAGCAGATTCACATGTTTCCCAAAGGGCAATATCAGGTGTTTTGTGCATTTTGTCTCTGAGTGATTGTATTAGTAAGACATACCATCCTCAGTTACACAGAATCACGGCTGCGTGATTTTACCTCATAACCCTTCAGCGAAGGCCCCACTAGGATGATGGGCCTCATGGAGGGGACGACATCGTAGGGAGGAACGTGCTCCATCTGGGCACAGGAAAGGTGGTAGAGGGTAAAGATGAGCCACTGACACTGTTTTAATATGTCCTTAACCCAAGGGACTAGCTGTGACACTGCATGCCCAAGCGTTGTTAACCGGAAGAAATACCTTATAAAACACGAGCAGCCCTTTAAGCTCAGGGCCAGTGTGTGTGTGCGTGTGTGTGTGTGTGTGTGGGGGGCGGGTTTCTACACTGCTGTAGTTGCTGCCCGGAAAAGGCCACTGCAGCCAGAAGGCTGTTTTAACATCAGGAGCTATGGCCTATGTTCAGATCCCCTGCAAAGGCACAATCAGACACATTGCAAATATGAGAGTTTGTGCGCTTGTGTGAGCAAGATGACTTATTGTCTGATAAACCTTCCAAAAATGCATTCCTGCACACACACTGGGGTAAAACAAAAGAGTAATGCGATGACACACTGCCAAGGAGCTCATAGTTTGCTGCTTGATGCTAACTTACCAAGGAAAAGCTGTAGAGTGCATTGACACTCCTGTTTCTAACTCTGGCTGGGTCCCTAAGTGCTATCCATCCTCAAGGGCTTACACACCCAGTTCTATAAATTTCTGTGGAGTGCTACAATCAAATTCTACAGTGGGATACAGATAATTGAGAATCTGAGAATATGTTCTTTTTTCATATAGTTGTTCATCTTCCCTGTGGTAACACTTTATGAGAACTTCACACCCCCTTCATGGGCTATTTATCACAGCTTTATATGCTAAGAATAACTGTTCATATATGTTTATGTTAACAACCCTGCAAAGTAATGTGGAGGACCAATCAAAGGAGGAAGGTCCTCAACCGCGTCCCCATTAGATGTGAAAGCGCACCAATCAAATACGGCACACGCAGATTTCCTGTGGGCCTCCATCTAAAGAGCCCCCTCACATGTGATGGATGCTGGGAGGCCAGAGGGGTTTTTTTATTTTAATCTCTGAGGATTTTGTTATATATGAGCTGAATTCATAAACTGGGAGCCTAGTTCTTAGTCCCAAGAGACAAAAAATAAGGTGTGGCTATGAGGACAGTTGGGTGTAATGCTCACATATGAGGCTGCTGAGATAAATGTGGGCTCTCTGCACATGGGGGGTAGGCAACGGCTGGGGTGAGGGGGGGGTGCCCTTGGTGACAATGGACATGATGGCTTTAAACCCCAAAGAAAGCAAACTGGAGACACTCACCAATTTCTGTTTCTGTTTGGCTGGACCACCTACCATTCAACAAATACAGCCCCAGCAAAGTGGGGGGGGGCAGAAAAAGAAAAAAACAAGAACACAGAGCACAAGTGTTAGTGCCAAGTAAGGACCATGGACAGGGAGCTGGGGGTGAGGCCCTGGAGAACGGAGGGGGGGGGCACTCGGACACTCTGGTCAGGAAATGTTTAAATGGCATATTATACTGAGGGTAGGTTTGCACCAGGAAGTGCTCATTAGCGCCCTTCACTGGTCACATATGGTGGGGTTCCCCAGAGTCACACTCCAGGCCCATGCAACAGCTTCCTCCTCCCAGCAGGCTCAGCACAGATCTGGCTCTGATTGTGGCAGGATGGCAGCAAGGGAGTTAGAGGGTGGGGCAGCATTATAGCGGGGGCTATGAGGAGGGCTGGGCTGCAGCAGCATGGGAGACTTCAGGGTTACCTTCTTTAAGAATGGCAGGATTTGTGCCAAGGGGGAGCTGCTGCTGGGCTTGGGGGAGGGAGGTTCTGCCTGCGATTCGGCAGGCCCCTCCACGTCCAGCTCAAACGGGTCATCCTCTAGCGGCACCCTGGGCACCACCCCGGGAGACGGCGATGGCAGAGGGGGGGTGGTGCGGGGGCGGGGGGCAGTACTAGCAAGGAGCTGCCCAGCTGTATGTGGGGGGGCATTGAAGATGGAGGAAGAAGTAAAAGAAGGCATGGATGCAGATGCAGAAGAGAAGGGGTGAGAAGAAGAGAGAGAGAGAGTATACAGGCAGGAAAAGAGATGAGAGAAACATAAAACAGGTGAAAGAGAGAGAGGAAACATGACAACCAGTCATATGCTGCATCTTTCATGGTGCCCACAATAAAGGCGGGACATGGAGCTTGGAAGAGCAGGACAAACACAGGGAGCAAATGGGAGAAGAACAGCTTCAAACCCCCGGAGCACAGTGACTTACTGGCTGGTTAACCCAAATCCCCACCGGTCAGAGTTAAATAACAGCACACGATAAGCATCCCACCTGTGGGTCCGAAACGCAATATTTCCTGTCACTGCTGTGACTATGATGGCTAGCTGATCTGCAGACCAGGATGAGGCCATTGGGCTGGGGTGGGGTGGGGGTGTATCATCAGTATGGAATGAATTGTAGCATCAGCAGCAGCAAACAGATATATAAGACTGTGGTTTCAGATAAAATGATTCCACTGTTATTCAAAAAATCATTGTTGTTTTCATTGCCTTAATCTGTTTATGTGAGCAAATATATCAGCCAGAATTTGCAAAATAAAAAAATTTTTGGAAGGGATCTGACATTTATTTGCCACATCCACGTGCATTTTCCAAAATATTATCATCTTCATCTCTGCATGGTAGCTCTGCTTGGAAACACAAATATTCCGTAAATTATGACGAGATCAACACAGATAAAAGGATTGAATACCTTTTTTGAGCAATGGCTGAATCTATAGCAGGCTCCTCAAAAACACCATAAGCCTCAAAAGGACTTGAACCAGAAACCTTGCCCTTTTAAAATTAGGTCCTTAACTACCATGCTGCTGCTTGGGCAAAACACAGAGAATCTAACACTGCAGGCAGACCTATGAGGTTCCTTGTGCTCACCTGGGCCAGGAGGGGTGGGCCGGCGTGTGCCGACAGCACTGTCACCCAGGCTGGAGCTGGAGTTCCCCCCCGATTTACTGAAAGGAGGACAAGATGATGGTAAACGCAAACATGAGCACCAGAACCTTAACAATAATGGTGAGCATGTGAACATGCGGGCCAGCCACGGGGTGGCGCTTGCCTGGAGCTGAGCCGGTTTTGCCTCATGTGCTGCTCCAGCAGTAGACGGGCGTTTTCCAGTTTGACTGGGCTTGGGATGAAACCCACCTCGCAGCTCTCCTTCACCAGCCTCCCGATCCACCAGTCATTGTTGTACTTCTGTGGAGAGAGAGCCAGTAGGCGCCCAGGCCCTTGGATGGAGACAGCAAGCTCTACTCCCTTGTATTTTCCCATAGGGATCCAGGGCTGGGTTGCCGGTCTGGCACACTGGGCATTTTTCTGGGAGGCCAACGGGTTTGTGGGTCAGCAAAATTTGCTGTGGGGGACCTCAAAGTCCAAGGTTGAATTATGAATTATAATCCCAGTTCAGCCCTGCAGGGAACTTTAATTTCCCATGATGCAATAGTTGTCATAATAGGCCTACAGGTGAGTGATTATCATTTGTTAAATAAATAGACCAGTAGCAATGCTATGGACACTGACCTCTTTGATGTGCAGGAAGTCCGTGGCCTCAAAAGAGACTGCCATACCCTGAACTGGGACATCATCGTCGGGGCCCGGGATATAGCTCACATTTGTCCGCACGGCAAAGGCTACTGGCTTGGTCTGTGACAGGAGACAGGAAGGGAGTGAGGTTTCTCAACACTTCAGTGTCTCCATACCATGAAACCAAAGGACATTGACTGGAACCATAACAAGAATAAGAGAGAATCAAAGGCAAAGATAATCACTGTCAACTGTAGACCTCAGAGGGGAAAAAGACACAAGCAGTGATCACCTTGGCTTTCTCGAGTGTGGCAAGGGCTTGTCTGTCTGCCTCCTTCCTCAGTGCCTCATGGTCTTCCTCCAAGGACACATCTGAGTCTGATGGCCTGCTGGTATAGGAATCTGCAGAGCCCTGGGACAAATGGGAGATGACACTGAACTGCCTCAGAAAGGAATCCTAACTCAGGGGGTCTCATTAGAGCTGGGGTTAATGTCATTAATGCATGTGCATTTCAGACATTTCTCGGTTTTTGCATGCATCTGTATGTGAGTATGAGTGTATGTGTGTCTGTCTGTGTGTATGTCTGCTTATGAGCACATCTGAGTGAGCCTCTGCTTTTGGGGATGACAGATGGGCCCAGCCAGCAGGATTCTATCCTTCAAATTATGAGAAGCTACACTAAGTGCCAAGTGGTGAAAAGTAGCCCCTTTTTCTCATCCACTGCCCACGACAACTGGCTGTTTTCTCTTGGCCAACGAGACTGGAGTCCTGAAGTCCTATGAAAAGTCGGGAGTCTCTGCCTAGTGTGAGTGGCTGGTGGAGCAGTGCGGAAAGGGCACTCTGGTGCTGATGCATTGGACCTCATGACTGTACTGTGCTGGAGCTAGTCCTGTTACGGTAAATGATAAATCAATTAATTGCACGATAATTAAAATGAGGTCAATAATTTTTCCAGCCATGGTAATTTTCATTTGCATGCTTGTTTGTTTTCCTCATGTCTCTCTCTACCAAATGGGGATATCGGCTCTTTTTAGCAAACCGGCTCATTTGGCTCAGCTCACCAAGAAGAGCCGGCTCTTTCGGCTCCTAAACGGCTCTTTTTAAAAAACCCACCCCTCTATTCGTTTAACCTGATGCTGATTAGCGTGGCCTGATTTGAGCTTATTAAAAATAAGATGCTGTGTCGTGGGCGGGCTTTTTTAGAAGACAACGTGTTCTGGCCACTGTTATCCTTAATGGTTAAGCAGCTAAAAAAGCCGGACAATTCTATAAACATTAATAAAACGGCTCTTGAACAGGAGCCGGCTCCCATCATTCACTAAAAAGAGTCGGCTCAAAGAGCTGTCTCATTCGCGAACGACACATCACTAGTAATGAGGCGTGAACTCTCGTATCAGTGGGCTCTTTGCATGTCAGCTTCTGCGGTCATGGAAATGCGACTCGCTTATTTCCGGCCTGTGAAAAATGGCATTGGTTTATACATGCCATTTACAGGACTTGCCCAAACTTATGATCAACGACGTACATCGCTTTTGTAAATCCTTCTCCAAAGTACCAATGAGTAAATTAGAGAAGGGCTTTAAGATGTTTGCCTTGTATCCACAAATATGAAGGGGAGTCTTATTCGTTCAAATTTGTGGCTGGCGTTAGACTGAGACATGAAAAAGGAAAGAACGGTTATGATGATCATCCGGGGGCGGCATAATGGTGCAGTGGTTAGCACTGTTGCCTCACACCTCTGGGACCCAGGTTTAAGTCTCTGCCTGAGTGACATGTGTGTGGAGTTTGCATGTTCTCCCCATGTCGTCGTGGGGTTTCCTCCGGGTACTCCGGTTTCGCCCCACAGTGCAAAGACATGCTGAGGCTAATTGGACTTGCTAAATTGACCGTAGGAGTGCATGTCTGAGTGAATGGTGTGTGAGTGTGCCTAGCAATGGGCTGCCCCCCCCCCATCCTGGTTTGTTCTCTGCCTTATGCCCATTGCTTCCGAGATAGGCTTCGGACCCCCCGTGACCCAGTAGGATAAGCGGTTTGGAAAATGGATGGATGGATGATCATCTGATTATAATTATCAATTTCGCCCAGGCAGACGTATTAACTATAAAGTCAACATGTTGGTATTTCTTGCTCGGAATTTGCCAGACTAAAGTAGCTACGGATTTGCATATGGCCTGTTGAGGCACCTGCTTTTATTCATATGGAGTGTTTTGTTGTTAGTTAGCACTTTTTGTTTACAAAGGTCCTAACTGGCAGTTTTGCCTGTTTCACCTGTCTGAGCCTAATGTTAAATATTTTAAGGGCGATTTTGTTTACAGAGACTTCATAATCAATTTTATTTATTGTTTTTGGTTGTGTTTGGTTTTTATTCAACTGCATTTTTTGTTAACAGAAACTGAGAGTCCTTTTTATTTATTGTTTTTGGTTATTTTGTTTATTTATTTTGGATATTAAAAATGTCTTCCAGTCCCAGTGTTAAATGTTCTTTAGAAGTTTATCATCCAGTAAAATTTGTTATCATGACAGGCCTACCTGGAGCAGAGGATGGCAAGCTTGGCAGGATGAACAAACCCGACCTCCAAGACTTCAGTCTGCGGTATCATCCGTGAACAGTCCGCTTTATATCTCTGTCTAGCTTTCTTTAGATGATTTTATGCAAACTGAGGACAGGATGTGGCAATGCCTCTGGCTATTTCAGGAGGTAAACTGTGGCTATTCCAGGTCATTAGTCCCTCCTATTCCTTATTGGTGTGCTCTACACATCAGCTGACACCAATCAAAGGACTGCAGTCTCTCGCTCTCATCTCCGAAACACTCCACCTTCCTGTTTGTCTGTTTGACCCTCGCTTCACATGACTCACTCTGCCACTGAGTATTGAGCTGTACCAGGCACATCACATGGTGAATTTGGCAGTGATACCAGACGTATCATGACATGTAGGAATGATTACAGCAGTCGGTGACATTATCTATCCCAGCCCATCCTGATGTGACCAAACCCGCAAACCCATTCCCTCTAAGACTGGAGCAAATATTTCATCGTACCATAACACAACCTCTGCCCCCCGAAATTCTGCTTCTGAATCATTACATAAAACAAAGCCACCACTAGTGGAGTTAGCGTACCTCCCTTTCAGGGGCGTTCCACTTGGTTCAATCATAAGTGGTACACTACAGTTAAAACGCATTGAAGTAGTTCAGCTAAAAGCAGCAACTCGTCTACATTTTCTAGAACAATATAACTAATACATTCATTTAGATTTGTATTCTGGGGTAGTGGTTTACCTAAAAATAGCAGTATAAAGTGAGGTCGTTATCCATTTTTAAGGAAACGGAATATAGGTGAAGTTTTAGAACATCTGAAGGTGCTGTTTTACATTCAGTTTATAGTGGTTAAATGGTGCACCGCTCCAGTGTGCTGGCTGCATCTTCACACTACTACTCACGACATTCTATCTTCTTAACATCCTTATTGTAAATACAACATCCTTAGATTACACTTGAGTTCACAGCATTACAGACTGACGCATCCTGCGTGTTAATAACTTACATTCTTCTATCAGCTGTAAGGCTTATAAAAGGGGATTTATGTAACCCTCCATCTGCTTTTTTATATTTTCAAAGTTTCACACTTACTTGAAGAGCGCAAAACAGAACATGTGAGCCGTAAGTCTGGCTTTTTAAAACTTAGTCCAGCTGTCGTGAAGGTGCCACGCGACTTGCTACCCAAAGTCTCTTGATTTGCTGCAACACATTGAACATGTCACGTGCAAATACAGCAGCAGAACACTCCACCACCTACTGTGTCATAGGAGTACAGCACCTTTAATGCTGAATTGGACCCTGTCTTTTCCCTTAAGATTATATTTAAATGCACACATTTTCAAACCACTTTTCCAGTGCAAAATCACAATAAGCCTAGAGCCCTTCCCAAAATAGTGTATGTCGTAAGCATGGGGCAGCCTCTATGTCCCACCACAGGACAGACACCCACACAATCACAAATTGCAAGAGAACAAGGCACACTCAGTTAGGGCTGGGAACGTAACCGATAAACCCAGGAGATTTGCAGCTATGGTGCTGAGCATTGAGTTGGCATGCCATGCATCACATTTAAATACTACATTTCATTCCCACAAGGGGACCAAGAGCATAACACATGAGCATTGAGAGAGAAGTAAAACAAGCCTGAATGAAACCATAACATCACAAATGCTCAGCTAGTGTCAGAGAACAGTAGGTATCGAGGAAAGTCCCAACGGGTATAAATGGTCACTTTATACCAAAAAGATACTGAGAGCCAAGGCCCTCTTTACCAGAGTGGTATTGGAGTCACACTGTTCCTGTGAACTGTAGATTCAATATATGAGATATACATTTTATATTAACAGAGAGCACTAGTTTTCAAACTATGGTCATGGAGCAAATCTAGTCTCTCTCACGCACACACTCACACACACACACACAGGTTTGTAATTATATCATTGTACGGACTCTCCATTCATTTCTATGAGGAAAACTCCTAACATGACAACCTTAACCCCTACCCAGCCCTAACCTTATCCAAGAGTAACTAAACAAAATACAAGACTTTTGCTATTTTTAGTGTTTTTATTACATTCACAGATCTTTGTGGGGACCTGAAAAAAGTCAAAATAACAGTTTTTTTATCCCCACAAAGTCAAAATAACACATTGTGGGGGCCAGTTGGTCCCCCTAATGGAATATAAACATAATCCACACACACACACACACATCCACCTACCCTAGTTTAACACACCCCCACTAGAGGTCAGAGGTGAGGGTCAGTTCTCTCAATGACTCACCATGAAACCAGGGTAAAATGTTTAACTAAAACTGAAATGTGGATGGAAAACATTTCAAAGCCTTAGAGTGTCTGCCGCCCACATGGTCCCACATTGCTGCTGGCAAACTCAAGGCCCTCTTGTTCATCTTTCTACAGTGCGTCACCACCCGTTCCCATTGTGCCGGTACACAGGAAGAGAGCTCAGTACAGGTTAAACACCTGAGACTCATCCAGCAACACTGCTCCGTGACATCGCTATGGCAGGCCAGAACCAGCGGAATGGACAACGAGGAACAACATATGTGTTGCTCTGTTCGTGCTTCAGATCCCCACCACATTTCTGTCCAGCCCCCCCTGCACAGCTAATCCCCCCACATCCATCACCATGTCCCCTCCCCACCCCTGGAAAGTACTCTTGTTACTCACAGGGACAATCAGTCAATCCAGTCACAAATACAAAAAAACCCAAAAACACAACCCACAAACACAGCCAGCATAACAATATCAGCTATAATTGTCTCAACCGCCAACTTCAATTTCCACTCCCCTCCAAGCATCAGTGGGCTGGATGGTGCCACGATAACGACGGCCACTTACCGGCTCTGAGTCATCTAAACCATACAGGTACATCCCAACATGGATGGCCAGCGGCGGGCACAGCAGCAAGCAGTGGGAAGGGATTCAGAACAGGGGACCAAGCCGGGCGCACAGATGAAGGTAAAGAGCTATTTCAAAATTAAAAAGGGCCTGTAACAGGTCTGTAATGTAGGAGAAGCTAGGAAAACAAAGAGCTCTGAATAACTCAAGCTTCTCTGTAACAAAATGAGAAGGAAAGAAGATCGAGAGTTTACAAAATGTGGAAATAAGAACGTCAAATGCACAGAGGATTTGTCAGAGGGACGCCAAGCGGTGGAGACAGGCAGGAGATGCTCCAATTGCATCCCACTGGTGAGGACAGCAAGAAGCAATCTGGGAAGCAGCCGACATGGCTTGGAAAGATGTCTCTCTCGCTCTCTCTTTCTCCCTTTCCCTCCCTCACTTGCTATCTCTCTCTCTCTCTGTCTCTCTCTCAGACACACGCATACACACACATACTCTCTCTCTCTCTATATGTCAATGGGATCTGGCTCTAATTTAGCTGCTTGTTGAAAATAGCTCCCTACCAGCTGACACCACCGCTACTCAGCCATTGGCTGGGCCTGCGTGAGAGACCCAGGCAAGTGTGTCACAGTAACGAGTCCTAGTACAAACAGAAAAAACTGTGTGTGTGGGGTAGGGTGGGGGGGGGGATGAGGTGAGGAGGTGTCATGCAAATAAGATTCAGAGACAAACACGCAGTCCTCTAATACTGGTTAAAATCAAAATCCTTTGAGGGAGCTTGTTTTATCAAGAACTCGTAAGAAAGAAAAGGCAAGAGGGAACTTCTGAGTTCAAGGAGCTCGGTTTTCCACTTTTTTATAATGGAACCAAAACCATTGGAATGCTGTCTGGTTTTGATAAACTGTAGTGTTCACTTTCACTGTCAATGTTGTTGGCTTCAGCAGAATACCCACGAGGAATTGGAATAGCACCTTTGAGGTTTCATAAGCTTTGACCTCTGAGCTGAGATACTAAGTGAAGATTAGGGTTGTCCAGTACAGCTGGTAATACAGAAAAGGCAAATAATGACTGCTGGTGGGCTACCATGTGGCAGTAGAGCAGCAGGAATGTGATGCACCATGGAAGGAAGGAGCTTTTGCAACGGTTATATATGACACTGTTAGCACCACTTTCATCAGGGCCAATGGAAGCCCATGTGAGCCCTAGGTGCCCAGGAAGCATCACCTTTAATGGTGTGTTATGGACTAGTGGGGAGGTTGGGGAGGGCGCTGCCAGTCCTGAACATGCTCAGTAACATCTCCAGAAAAGATGGCTACCTCATTGTAAGGTGCTTATGTAATTGTGTGTTTATAATGAGGTGCCATTTCAAGCACCTTTACCTAAAGTACCTTATACTCAATTACACAACATGTCCTTTGCCACCATGCCATGGGAGTGGCTGTGAGCTTGCACACATCAGCCTGTACCAGTCTCAGATTCGAAAAAAAAAAACCAGATGCAGAAGACCAAACTATATCCTGGGAAGGCCACCGAAAAGTTCCAAAACCATTATAAAATTTCCAGCTCCTTTTAAGAATTATACCAAGCATTCTGGCTCTTAGGTTTACTTGAGGCCACATTGGTTCTACTCCCCAAATCACAAAGGAGACGCACCCACCATACCACTCACTCTCCTGTGCATTGGATGGAGCCTGCTCACTACATTACTGCGAATAGTCAATCTGGAAATGATGCCACCGAACACCAGTTTGTTCACCCAGATGTTGCAACTGGTCCATGAAAGTATGAAATGCTTTGAAGATTATAGTCAGCTCAAAGATGGATACTTGCTGGATATAATGCAAATTATTAATAATAATTGGCTGCAAATATTTTACTTTATCAAATACAAGACCAATAGGTATTAAGACTACCAAAATAAGCCATAGTTATTCACGGTTTACTTGTAGGTGATATGATGTTAATGCGTAATGACTGCACATATTTGCATAAATTAGGGCTCTGGCTGTGATTAATTAAAAACACAACTACATTAATGAATGGATGAGGCCTGTTGTAAAATTGTTAAAATTTTAAAAATGTTTTTAAAATCATTTGCAGAACAACAGCGGAACAGTGACTAAGCGATATATTGTAAAGTGAGTAAATTTGCATCTCCAGTTCAAGCACAGAAAAGTTAGTTGTTTATTGTGTGTTTTGTATCTCCCCTCGATTTAGCCTAATAAGTTCCCGGTGATTGATGTTTACTACAATTATTCCCCTCATGCCCCATGGTTAAATGAATATTATCACAAGAAAGGGGGGGTTTTGACAGCATTATCTTCCTGGGACAGCCCTGTCACCTGCATAACCCATAAAATCCATACTCCTCACACAATGACCAACCTGTACAATTTCTAAAAATACTGGAAAGATCAGCTGAAAATGTGAAAGCAAATAAATGTGTTTTTACCTGAATGTTCTGAGTACCAGTTGTGACACGTAACTCTAACACTACACTTCTGACACTAATTTATTACATATTCTACTGACAAGCCAACTTGCAGTGGCTATTGGGGGCAGCGGGCTAAGCCTGTGTGCCTGTAATCAGCAGGTCACCAGTCCAAACCCAGTCTCAGCACAACTGCGGGTTCTTGAGCAAGGCCCTTAACCCCTAGCATCCTGGATGCTGCTACAGGTGGCAGCCCTTCACAGACAGCTTACCCTACAAAGAGCAAGTTGAGGGAGGCCAATCTAATAAAGTATCTATTGTTATTATTATTATTATTATTAGTATTATTCCCACCAATAAAGTGCTTACCTGTATTTCCTTGTGTATATCTTAATGTCCATGTCTTAAAGCGTCATTCATATTATTCATATTTAAAAATTTTTTATGTACTTATATTCTATTTATTTCTCATTTGCACCATGACCAACATTTTCTGTGACGTTACAGAAAGAATTGTAACAGATACACTAATGGTATAGACAAAGCCCTTTTTTTCTTGTTGACATCCATGACATCCATTTTCCAAACCGCTTATCCTACTGGGTCGCGGGGGGTCCGGAGCCTATCCCGGAAGCAATGGGCACGGGGC
>JAODJX010000098.1:573255-588230 GCA_026776945.1 Isichthys henryi | reverse complement strand
ACACATGTGACCCAGGCGGAGACTCGAACCCGGGTCCCAGAGGTGTGAGGCGACAGTGCTAACCACTGCACCACCATCTAACATTGAAGTTTTGGTTATTTGTATTGTTGTATAAAGAAAACATGACTGCAAAGCCAGAAGTTGGAGCAAAGTGCACAGATGCTATAGGTTGTAGGGTAGTAAATATACACAATATTGGCAAAGGTATTGGGACACCTGCCTTTACATACACAAGAACTTTAATGACATCCCATTCTTAATACATAGGCCTTAATATGGAGTTGGCCCACCCTTTGCAGCTACCTATAGAACAGGTCTATACATTGTCCTTTTATTAAACAAACTAAATAGCCTTATTTATCATATTTACACAACAGCTTGTCATTTTTGTCTGTTCACGGTCGTGCGTTTACAATTCTTCTCTGTATCGCGCATTGCGGAGTTCCACCCCGATGCACACGCACAGACACGTGCACGCATACTCCCACCAGCGGACAGAGAACGCGCGTCGGAAAATATGTCGCGTCAACCACCCAGTCAGCAGTGTAAACTGTGAGAGGGAATTTTCAACCATGAACAGGGTAATAAATACATTTCACAATGGGAAACCATCTTGCAGCCTGCATGCGGATCTCAATAAATGAGCCAGACGTTTCTGACTTCCCATATCAAGAGGCTCTAGAAATGTTCTTCCAGAAGCCCAGAAAGATACACTGCAGTGACAAAAGCTGCACACTTTCTGGATAATTCTCATAAAAAGAAATGTTCAGATGTTTAGTTCACTTGTTATATTGACTGCTGTCATTCACTTGAAGACTTGAACACCATGAATCCTATCGGTGTCCGTCTGCCCCCCCCCATCAAAAGCTGTATACATAAGGGAAACACTGTCATCCATGTCCTTATGGACCTTGCTTTGTGCACTGGTGTGCAGGCATGTTAGAACAGGAAGGGGCCATCCCTAAAATGTTCCCACAAAGTTGGGAGCATGAAATTGTCCAAAATGGCTTTGAATTCTGCAGCATTAAAAGTTCCTTTCACTAGAACTAAGGGGCCAAGCCCAACCCCTGAAAAACAACCCCACACCATAATCCCCCCTTTACCAAACTTTACACTTGGCACAATGCAGTCAGGCAAGTACTGTTCTCCTGGCAACCGCCAAAACCAGACTTGTCCATCGGTTTGCCAGACAGAGGATCATGATTCGTCACTCCAGAGAACACTTCTCCACTGCTCTGGAGTCCAGATGGTGGCGTGCTTTATACTACTGCATCCGACGCTTTGCATTGCGCTCAGTGATGTAAGGCTTGTATGCAGCTGTTCGGCCATGAAGACCCATTCCACACTGTTCTTGAGCTAATCTGAAGGCCATACGAAGTTTGGAGGTCTGTAGCTGTTGACTCTGCAGACAGTTGGTGACTTCTGCACATTGTGTGCCTCAGCATGCATTGTCCTCACTCTGTGATTTTACGTAGCCAACCACTTCGTGGCTGAGTTGCTGTTTTTCCAATTGCTTCCACTTTGTTATAACACCACTAACAGTTGACCGTGGAATATTTAGTAGCGAGGAAATTTCATGAATGGACTTATTGTACAGGTGGTATCCTATCACGATACCATGCTTGAATTGAGCTCCTGAAAGCGACACATTCTTTTGCAAATGTTTGTAGAAGCAGCCTGCATGCCTATGCGCTTGAGTTTATACACCTGTGGCTATGGAAGTGATTGGAACACCTGAATTCAATGATTTGGAGGGATGTCCCAATACTTTTGGCAATATAGTGTATGTTCTCATGCAAATGACAAATAAAGAATTTCTAATTATATTTATTCAAATCTTTGTAATAATGAACATCTCCCAATCCAACTTGGTCTTATGCTGCGAGTCTAAACCAATTCTATGGCAGAAATTAGGTGTTATGCTCATGTAATTCTTAATACTGTGCATTGCAATAACCAATATAAGCATATATCTCTGAGCTCATATCTTTATAATAAGGCATATGCCTACTGCTCCAAATTTATTCTCCTGTACTTTTTATAATAGAGTAAAACTATGCTTTGCGATCATTTAGTTACCATTTACATATATATGGTAGATTTTTTTATGAATTTGCCTTTTTATTTTGATGAGCAGTTTACACAGCTTTGCTGTTTTGCTCTACATTACTGTGCAACACAAAAACACAACAAATGCCAGAACACTGTCACAGCAGGAAAACACATCTATAGTTTCCTTTGCCATCAGAGTTCACACTTTCTTTGTGTCCCCTAAATATCAGCTCCTGATGACCCTAGAATTAAATGACATTAATCAGCCTTTTCAGAAGATGGTTTTTCCTCAGTGAATAAATGGAAAAGCATGCCTTTGTTGATGTAATTATCAACCCTCACGAAGTTTGTCAATTTCAATTTTAAGAAATAAAGGAGGCCAGAGGCTATTGGGGTCCACCATGATTAAAATTGCTGGGGGAGGGCAACTGAAGTAGGTAAGGAGGTAAGAAGCATGCACTGATTACAGTGCGTTGCCGTACCCACCACACGACATACCACCTCAGGGATGAGAACCTGAGTGCAGCCATGTGGCAGATGTTACTCAGCACAACACTAATCCGAATGGACCAGTGTGAGTTTTTTTCTGGTGGCTGGAGTGCCAAGTTTTTCCCTTTAAGATGAAAGACCTCCTTAAAAGGTTGGATGTAGATAAATCTCATACCCAGGACAAAGCAATTGCAGGTTAAGGGCCTTGCTCAAGGAGCTAGCTGAGTAGGGTCAAAACCATTTTTACATCTCAGTTTCATGTACCACTCAGCATCACATTACTAGTGGGATTGGGAATCTCCACCTTGACTTCCACAAATAATGGAAAGAGCAAATGGTGGTTACAGATGAGCCACTTTAGGAAATGACGAGGGCACTGAGCAGTGTTGAAGAACAATTATCAGCAGAAAAATGCCAGCAAGATGCCAACTGAGAATTATTCACTTGATGACACAGCACTGAGAAAATACAGTTTTATTGAGCCTACTGTCTTCTATCATGGGAAAAACATGGCAGCTTAAAGGCTCTTTTTTCAGTTCGGCAGCTTATAAAACACTTAACATCCAAAACAGATCAAAAATCCAAAACAACGGAATTTGTAAAAAAAAAAGATAAATTTGAGAAAAAAAGGATTTAATACACTTTACTACATTTAGTGGAATTTCAGCAGATAAGATTTTTCTGTACACCTCATACTTCATTTTGCAACTGCCATCAGCAGTTATACTGCATCATCAATGAAGATGAGTGTGCCAGTACTTGTGGCAGCCATACATGCCCAAGCGGTAACACCCCCAGCACGTTGGTATGCTTTGGACCTTGGGCAGTTTCTATTACTCTTTCCTCTTGTCATCACTCCAATACAATTTAATCTTGGTCTCATCTGTAACGATAAAACCTTTTTCCATAATTCTGCAGGCTCTTTTAAATACTTTTCCCCAAGCTGTAACCTGGCCATCCTTTTTTGTGGTTAACTAGTGGTTTGCATCTTGCAGTGTAGCCTCTTTATTTCTGGTCATGAAGTCTTCTACAGATAGTATTCTCTGACAAAGACACACCTGCCTCCTGACGACTGCTTCTGATGTGTTAGACAGGCATCTGGGGATTTTCCTTTACCATAGTGAGGATTCTTCTCTCATTAGCAGTGGAGGTCTTCCTTGGCCTACCAGTCGCTTTGCGATTATTGAGCACATCAGTTCATTCTTTCTTCTTAATGATATTCCAGATATTTTTTGTAATCCTAAGGTTTGACAGATGTCTATAATTGTTTTATTCTTGTTTTTCAGCCTCATAATAGCTTCTTTGACTGGCACAGCTCTTCTCCTCATGTTTAACAATGGCAACTACAGACTCCAAGTGGTAGAAGCAAGCCTAAGTATTTCATCCATGCACTAATGAAGCAATGAAACACTGAATAATCAGAAACACCTATGCAGCCAAATGTCTCAAACATTATGATGCCCTGACATGGGGGGACTATGTAATGTGTTGTAATTCAGTGAGACCAAAATGTAAACAAATAACTTTATATTAAAGTCTGGAAGGTTCACTTGTTTGTTGATTTTTTAAACTGTGGAGCAGAGGGGTAAATCAAGGAAAACATATGTCTTTGGTCCCAAACATTATGGGGGGCACTGTACAGCTACTGTATAGGCACTATGGAATCTGGAGTTTCAGCTCGCAGCCAGGTTTCTGTGAAGCTCATGAGGCTACAGTGTTTGCATTTGCATGGCTCCTGCTCAGTGCTGAGAGCCTGTCTGTGTCAATAGCCAGTGACCTTATGCTGCTCGTAATCAAAGAAGGCAGGTATGGTTTGTGCCTTCTCCATTTGTTTTAAAACCCAGCTCTGTCAGCAGCTTTGCCAGCTCCGCTGCTTCAGCAGGGGCAGAGAACACAGGACCAGCAGGTTTTGTCACATATACAGTGGATATGAAAAGTATACATACCCCTGCTAAAATGCCAGGTTATTGTGATGTAAAAAAACAAAACCACAATATTTTCCTAGCTTTAATGTAACTTATAACCTGTACAATTCAATTGAAAAACAAGAAAAGGGGGAAAATGTAAAAATGAAAAACCTTCAATAAGCTGGTTGCATAAGTGTGCACACCCTAAAACTAATACTTTGTTGATACACCTTTTGATTTAACTACAGCATTCAGTCTTTTTGGGTACACACCTGTCATCAATTAAAGTGAGTCTGATTAACCCCAAATAAAATTCAGCTGTCTTAGTAGAAGGTTCCTGACATTTACTTAGTTGCATCCTGCAGGGAGGCGGCATGGTGCAGTGGTTAGCACTGTTGCCTCACACCTCTGGGACCCAGGTTCGAGTTTCTGCCTGGGTTACATGTTGTCCCCATGTAATCATGGCATAGGAGTGCATGTGTGAGTGAATGGTGTGTGTGTGTGTGTGTGTGTGAGAGAGAGAGTGTGCCCTTTGATGGGCTGGCCCCCGTCCTGGGTTGTTCCCTGCCTTGTGCCCATAGCTTCCAGCATAGGCTCCAGACCACCTGCAACCCAGAAGGATACGCAGTTTGGAAACCGAATGGATGGCATCCTACAGCAAAAGCCATGCTTTGCAGAGAGCTAACAAAGCATCGAAGAGATCTCATTGTTGAAAGTTCAGTCAGCAGAAGAGTAGATATACCATGGAACACATTGAAGACAGTCATCAAGATGTTGAGAAAATATGGGACAAAGAACATCCAGGCCCAGCTAAATACATCAAGTCTCCAAAATGGGAACATGTGTTATGGACTGATGAAACCAAGGTTGAACTTTTTGGCTACAATTCCAAAAGGTATGATTGGCACAAAAACAACACTGTGCATCACCAAAAGAACACAATACCCACAGTGAAGCATGCTGGTGGCAGCATGAAGCTTTGGGGTTGTTTTTCTTCAGCTGGAACTGGGGCCTTAGTCAAGGTGGAAGGAATTATGAATGGCTCCAAGTACCAGTCAATTTTGGTCCAAAACTTTCAGGTGTCTGCTGGAAAGCTGAATATAAAGAGGAAGTTCACCTTACAGAATGACAATAACCCCAAGCATACATCCAAATCAACAAAAGAATTTCTTCACCAGAAGAAAATTAAAATTTTGGAATGGCCCAACCAGTGCCCAGACCTAAATCCAATTGAAAGTTTCAGGGGTGACCTAAAGAGGGCTGTGTACAAGAGATGCCTTCGGAATCTGACAGATTTAGAGAATTTTTGCAGGGAAGAGTGGGAAAATATTGCCAAGGCAAGAAGTGGCGTGCTAATAAACTCCTACCCAAAAGAATGAATGCTGTAATTAAAGTTAAAGGTGCTCCAACAAAGTATTAGTTTAGAAGTGTGCACACTTACGCAACCAGCTTATTATAATTTTTTTATCTATATTTTCCACCTAACAGATTTGTTTGTTTTTCAAATCAAATCACTTTTATTGTCACATCACTTGTCACCAGTACACAGGTACTATACATGTGAGTGAATTGCCTCTGGAAGCAGCTGTAGTATGACACAAATTAACAAACAAAATATAAGTAAATAAATATATAACAAATCCCTGTTACACTAAAGCATTTTACAAGATTATAATGTGTCATCGTCACATGCATTTTTTCATTTCTGTTATATCAATATATGAAGGCTACTTACAGACAATTTTTTCTCACCCACAAAAACAAATATAAGGTAAGATTAAGCGACAACAGGTCTGCAACGCGAGACACGCGGTCAGTATACCCTTAACTTCATTCAAAACTGAAATCTCCCAAAAAAAATCCCGTGGGAATAGCACCACTAGGGGGAGCTGAATACAAACAAACGCTCATATGGGATAAGATATGTTCAGGTCTATGTCACGTGACAATAAATATTGTCAAAATTTTTTGAATTGTACTGAATTTATTTAATTTGAAAGTCAGTTATTGATTACATGAAATATTGATACAACTAATAGGCTACTTAAATATATATCACATGTCACATAGTTCTGATTGGATCTCATCTCTGTCAAACATTTTCGTCTCGTCTTTATTCGTTAACGAAATTGTCAATACACTTCGTCATAGTCTTAAGCTTCGCAAAATCATTTTTATTTAGTTATCTTCTCGTTTTAGTATGAAAATAAAGGTCGTTGACAATAACTATGATGAAAATTTTTTGTCAACAAAATTAACACTGCTCTGAGGAAACAGAAGCTGCTCACCATCTCCTCAGCAGTGCCAGTGATGGTGAGGGGGGTGTGTGCTCCTCTCAGTGTACTTTGAGTTCTTTGGTCTTAGTGACGCTGAGAGTGAGGTGGTTCTCCTGGCACCAGTGAGTCAGGATGCTGACCTCCTCTGTATGCTGTTTCATTGCTGTTGATGATGATGACCACCACTGTGGTGTTTTCTGCAACTTCACGATGATGTTGGAGCTGTTAGTGGCTGAGCAGTCATGGGTGTAAAGTGAGAATGGGAGAGGGCTCAGTACACATCCTTGGGGAGCACCGGTGTTCAATGCAGCAGAGGGTGAGGTGATGCTGCCCAGTCTGACCACGTACCTGGCGTCCTTCCGACAGAAAGTTGAGGATCCAGCTGCACAGGGTGCTGCTCAGGCCCAGATCCCATAGTTTCCTGTCTGACCTCGAGGGAACAGTTGTGTTGAACCCTGAGCTGTAATCTACAAATAGCATTCTCACATACTGTATGTGTCCCTTTTCTCCAGGATCTAATAGGACAGTGTGGAGAGTCAGGGCTATGGCGTTATCGGTGGACCTGTTGTGGCAGAATGTAAATTGCAGTGGATCCAGTCAGTCTGGGTGCGCCGAGCAGATGAAATCCCTGACCAGCCTCTCAAAGAATTTTTTTATGATGGACAGGGCAAGTGTCATTCAATGATGCGATTGTTGAAGACCTCGGTACAGAGACGATGGTGGCCGATTTCAAGCAGGCAGGAACCACAGATTGGGAGTGGGAGAGACTGAAGATGTTCATGAACACTGCCTAATCAAGCTAATCAAGGGGTTAAATGAGAAGTGCAAGACCTAAGGACACGGCTGGGGATTCCATCAGGGCCAGCAGCTTTACGTTCACTCGCCTGAAGCTCTCACACACATCCTCCTCGGACATAGTGTACGCGATGATGTCATCTACAGTGTGCATGCTGACCGATGTCGAATTGAGCAAAAAAACACGTTTAGCTCTTTGCACAGAGAGGTTTTGATCTGCGGCGTTCTGTTTTCCCCTTTGAAGTCTGTGATGGTGTTTAGTCCATGCCACATGCTCCTGGGGTTGTTAAATTGTGATTCAACTCGGTCTTTGTACTCACATTTCGCTGTTTTTATGGTCTTCCAGAGTTGGTATCTGGCGTGCCTGAAGTCTGTTGCGTTTGCGGAAGCAAAAGTGGAGCCCCGTGCTGTTGATCCATGGTTTCTAGTTTGGATAAACTTTAATTGTTATAAATGGAACAACATTGTTTACGCACTTCTTGATGTATTTGCAGACTGATCCAGCATATTTATCGATTCTGTCAGTGGCCATCTGAAACATGTCCGCATAATCAAAACAATCATATAGAGAGGATTCAGATTGGTCCATCCAGCAATGCATAGTCCTGTGGGTTGGTGCTTCCCATTTCACCTTCTGTCTGTAGGCAGGCAGGAGAAGAATGGAGCTGTGATCTGATTTGTCAAATGAAGCGCAGGAAATGGCTTTGTATGCATCCCAGAAGGGGGTGTAACAATGGTCCAGGACCCGACCTACTATGGTGTTGTGCTGAATGTGTTGATGGAGTTTCGGTAGAACTGTCCTCAGGTTGGCGTTGTTGAAATCTCCAGCAGTGATAAATGCCACCTCTGGGTGAGCAGTTTCCTGCCTGTTGATCACACTGTACAGTTCCCTGAGTGCCTGGTCAGTATTGGCTTGTGGGGGAATATAAAGAGCCATAATAATGACTGCTGTAAATTCTCTTGGAAGCGAGATGGGCTGGCACATAAGCATAAGATACTCCAGGTCTAGGGAGCAGAAGGACTCGATCGGGTGCACGTTTGCGTGATCACACCAAGAATTATTGATCTTGAAGCACATTCTGCCTCCTCTGCTTTTCCTGGTCAACTCCTGCGACCTGTCCACTTGCTGCACAGTGTATCCCAGTAGTTGGCAGAGTCCGGTATCTTGTCCGCCAGACAGGTTTCTGTAAGCCAGCAGTTCCAGTCCTCTTGTTGCAATGAAATCTGTACCCGAAATTCACACAGCTTGTTCTCCAAAGACTGCACGTTGGCCAGAATTATGCTCGGAAGCGGTGGTTTGTTAGTGCACTGCCGAACCAGGACGCCGGACCTCTTGTCTTTTTGTCGACGTTTATAAGTTCCTGGAGACCAGGTTAATATGTCCGGTAGAGTTTGCAGGTCATTCATAATAAGATAAAAGACAGAGCTGACATCTTGGTTTACAATTGAATTGTATAAGCTATAGGTCACATTAAAGGTGGGAAAAGTTTTTAAATCATTTATTGTGGTCTTATTTTTTACCTCACAAAACCTGCCATTTTAACAGAGGTGTGCACAATTTTTATATCCACAGCAGGTGAAGAGCAATCTCTCCTCACATGTTCTGTGACCATAGCATACAAAGAGCTATCAAAAGCAGGAGAACATTCCTGCTCCATTACATGATAAGTTCATTATATTATAAGTATTTAAAAAATTTATAAAGAAAAATGCTAACATAGTACATAAAGAACAAAGAAAACAATTATAGATATGGGAGCTGCTGCAGAAGGCGTCTGTTTAGGACAGCAACAGCAAGAGCATTTCAACATTTCAGTATTTCCCTGAGCCTGGTGGTCATCCCCAAATGCTTTTAGAATCACACCATCATACCTGTGCCAAAGAAGTCAACAGTCGACTGCTTAAATGACTCCATCTCACATACACACAGGTCATCATGAAGTGCTTCGAAAAGCTAGTCATAGGGCACATGAAAACTGCACTTCCAATCTCATATGTCCCCAACTCACTTTTTGCACATTTTTTATATGCACTGTATATATTATACATATCCCTGCGATGGGCTGGCCCCCCATCCAGGGTTGTTCCCTGCCTTGTGCCCATTGCTTCCGGGATAGGCTCCGGACCCCCCGCGACCCAGTAGGATAAGCGGTTTGGAAAATGGATAGATGGATGGATGGATGGATGGATATTATACATATAACCAAGGTAATGTGCTGCTTATGGTCTAGTATATTGCCTTAACTTTCCATGATGTTGTGACCCTGGACAATGCCTTAGACCAGTGATTTTCAACCACTCTGCCACGGCACACTAGTGTACTGTGGGAAATTATCCAATTTCACCTAATTGGTCTAAAAAGCCATTTTGAAAATTAATTATTATTTGCAAATAATATGCCATTGTCGAGTGTCTGGGCTGTAATAGTGAAGTATTCTCAACAAACAAAGCTATTTCTACATTGCTCCCATTTTCCACAACATATCTGTGTGAACTGAGCTTTTCAAGCTTCACTCATATAAAAACTAAAAACAGAGAGAGACTGAGAGCTGTTGATCCAAACAGGCTCAGGTTTCACACTGAGTGAGTATAAATAAATTGAGAGACTATTTTCTCAATACTAGGCTACAGAGTGTCATTTTGTAACATTTTTGGTTGATGGTGTGCCATGGGATTTTTTTCAGTGTAAAAAATGTGCCGTGGCTCAAAAAAGGTTAGAATACACTGTCTTAGACAGAAGCAGTGGCTTAAATAAATTGCATTATGCTTACCCAGCCAATTATTCTTTTATTTGTCCCCAAAGGAACTCGTTGAATTACATAACGTTAAAATGTACCATGCACTGAAATCAGCACTGCCGGGGCAGTAAACATAGGAGCAAAGCCAGCAAGAGAGCCTTCCCCAGTTCATGAGGCCACAGGCAGAGCCAGCAGGAAAACAGAGTGGGAGGAGTCATTAAGTTCTCCTGCAGCGAACTGCCTTCCTCAGTTCACAGTGCCATCTGCAGTGAGGGCTGTCCACTGCCCTAGAGCGACAAGGAACTCCACAGAGAACATAAACGCTCATTACTGAAACAACAACTCTGCAAAGGCCTTCACTTCTGCAAATACCCACCATCCATTTGTAGAAAAGATGATGGCCTGAGAAAAGGCATTTCTAACATGAATTTTCTTTCCTTATTTCTTTCAACTTTCATCGTCTGGCAGTGGATCAGAAGCCTGTGCCCCTGATGCATGTCAACATGTGTGTAGCAGGAGCATCAAGGCACTGAAACCAGAAACCAGACTTGTGGAAACTGCTATTTATAAATAAAATGGCCAGGCCGTTCTTGACACTGGAGTAATTTTGTGAGATGAAATGTCCCATTTTATGTATTTCAGCACTACATGGGGATATTTCATGAAAGTGGCTAAAGATAACCAGACTTTCCCAAAAAAGTCTGACTCAAACTTGCATCATCTCTGAACTCGTTCTACTAACGCAGTAACTAATCAAGGCTTAAACAAGACAGACTTGCATAGTCTCACTTAGTGCATATATGCGAGATATTTAAGAAGCCCATATGAATGGATGACCAATAGATCGATCACATGAGTCGGAAAGCATGTAAAACGAGAGTGGTTTTTTCCCCGCTGCAGAACAATCACTGCTGATGGAGCTGTATGAAAAATACAAATCTTTTGCGAAAAAAGGCAATACTGTGGCCAGAATTAAGCCAGGGAGTTGGCTTGGCAAAGAATTGCAGACAGACTAAATGCGTAAGTTATATAAATGTGGCACGGTGGTACAGTCGTTTATGCTGTTGCCTTACACTGTGAAAGTTCCTGGTTCAATCCCCATAGCCAATGGGGAACCTTCTGGGTTGAGTTCACATGTCATTCTTACTGTAAAATGTTATTCTGTGTTATTTGATCTCCGTAAAATACTTTCAATCGCATCTGTGTGAAATGTTCTGCACAAATAACCGTATCTTGTCTTTGCAATTTACTAATAAACTTTCAAAGTAGACTGTGACTAAACAAAATACTGTTCATATTATTTTAATGGATTTTTTTTTTTCCAATTTCAGTCATTGAATTTCATGTTTAACCTTTGTAATATGGGTAGGCTTTTATTTTAATTATTTTGAAATTAATTGGAATGCTGAAATGTGATTTTTATAGGTTTTATTATATTGATTATGTTGCAATCACAGCTTAGTTCTCCATATTATGAAAATATTGCGCAGAGGATTACTTCAGAAAAGATGGTTTTTATTATCTGTTTCCTCGTCTTGCTTTTATTCGCAGTATCCACTTAAATGAGCCAGACTTGTCGAAATAAGTCAGACTTTCCCATAAACCTGCTTCGTGGAATACCCTCCAGAAATATTTTTTATCAATTGTTATGAATGGTATGATTAAGTTTAAACTTTAAATATGCAAATAATCATGATGCAGACACATGAATACACCTGTTTTCATACCACAGTGATCCTGGTGCCTATGCCAGGAAGCATGGGACTATCTAGAAAGGCAGTCCACTGCAGTACACACACACTCAGGCCAATTTCAAGATACCGGTCAGTCTCATTGCAAGGCTTTATGCTACAGGAAGAGACTTGTGTTCCAGCACAAGCAGGGTAGAGGATTCAGTCCCTCAAATCCAGCTACTCCCTGAGTTATCATAACTCCCTGTTGTCTATTCATGTCATTCTCCAATTTCAGCTTAAATTGGAAGGCAATAAATAAAAAGCATCTGTTTTATTTATTCACAAAAAAGAAAGTTCTTTTTATATTGTTAAGCAAATTTTTCGGCAAATCTGCACCAAGCTAAGAGGTGCAGGTCCAGATCGGCTGCTGTGCTGGTGAATATGCTTGGCCATATTGCCGATGCTGCCTGTGTCATGCCGCACCAGACACTTACATAACCTGCATACGGCGCCTGTTTCGTCTGCCACCCTTTAACAGAAATCCCAGCCAGGTGGCATGAATGGTGTTTTTTGCCTCTCTCAACACTTTACATTATTCACATCAGCCTGTGAGGTATCTGAGGCCAGAACGCAAACTTTACAAACCAGACAAGAAGACCTGCATCTCTGCTCTCTGCCAGTCAATGCAAACAGACCTGATCCTCACAGAAAAGAGCACCTAAGCCCCAATAAAGGAAAGCCTGTCACTCGGCAAGGCAGTGGAAAAAATCAGGGCTATACCCTATCAAGAAAAGGTCTGTCAAGAAAATAAAACATACTGCTCCAGGTAAAGTGAAACCAGGCCAAAAAGAAACTGCTTGGTTGACCCCAGCTAAGAAATGAGCCAACAGGCAGCAGGTCGCAGGTGTCAAGTTTTCAGTATCTTTTCAGGTTCGAAACAATGAAGTCAAAGAGAAAAATGACATCTGGAATTACCATGAACCGTCAGCTAATACACAAGCAATCCTGTTATGAGGTACAGCTGAAGACCTCAGCTGATCTACATATGTATACTGTGTACTTGGGCCAGTGTAGAAAATGCAATTTAACAGGGAGAAAAACTGCTATTAGTAATTTTTAAATTTTAAAAAGTTGAAAAGTTTTTACTATTGTTAAAAATGCAATTCATCCCCCAGTGTACATTAAATATTAAAACACAAAACATGAAGATTTACTATTGCAATACAACAAATATATTTTAAACTTTCATTAACTTCAATGCAAATTCAGCAGTCAAGGAATATGTATCATGTGTTTAGTTTTGGTATTTTTGTTGAGTGGGTTTAAAAACAAATTTTTTTAATCTGCTTTCAGTATTATTATTGAACTGACATCAAAAGTGACTGCATCTTGTAGAGGGAAATCCTGATGGCCGGAGGAGAACAGAGTGTGCTACTTCCCTAAATGGGAAAATGTACAAATATGATCATGGAATAAAACTCAAAGTTAATGGGATCTGATAGGTAACATGAAGGCTTTCTGTTATAGCAAACACTAAATGTATGAAGGTGAGCTATGCAATGTCCAGAAAAATCTGCTGTTCTATTGATTTGTGTACAGTACATACTGTGAGAGTAGAGAAACAAATGTGAACTTGGGCCCTAAAAACATACACAGCCAATATTCAAGATAGACAGCCCTATTTTTTCACATTTACAGTCATTTACAGTCTGGAAACATATGCCCAGCAGAGTTCTCAATAGACTAATCTATGTGTACTGGTATTAGATGTACTTTGCACATCAAAAGCATCCTGTGCGATGACTAAAATGTCCAGACTATTACAATATGTGACCCATCACCACGAAATGAGTCTTAAGTCGCACTGGTAGAAATACACCCATAAGACTCATTTCGTGGTGATGGGTTACATATATATTAATCACAAACATTATAGTATTATGTGATTATAATTTATTACCATCTAATATTTTTTATTACGGTATAATGTAGAAATTCTATGTGACAATGTTAGGATGTTGTGGTATACTTACAGACTGCTTATGAATGATCTATGAATATATTATAAAGGCATTTTGAAGGTTGTGATAGAAAATTCATGATTATGCAATAATAAAGTTTGTCAAACACTTAAACATCTGACTTCGAGAAATTTCTTCCACAAGGTACAGTTAATGGAAATCATTAATAAAAACCTTAATCCGTAACCAATACTTAATATGGCTGGCTGAATACATCAAATGTGTGCATCATATTTCTCGCACTGCTTTTCTTGACAACTCATACTGCACACAACGCTATTCTGTAGTGTGGCCTGCGACCTGTAATCTTCTGCACAACCAGAAAATTTACTTATGGTGACCAAGCACACAGATACCCCTAGTGCTGGCTGGCAGAAATGCTTCTCTCTGTTCTAGTGTCACGTTGGTTGACCAGATGTGATCAGTCTGCAAAAGATGATCTGTGACATTAAATATGAGTAACCATCGTGATAAAATGAAAAGACTCCACATGGAGATTTAAACTATGTATGACCTCCGTCCTGCAGGGGAGTACATCAACACACCAAAAGATTAAACAAGTGTAAACCAGCATATAGGGCTGCTTCCGAAAACATTTTTTTCCTTCCCTTGTACTGTAGTAAATGCACACAGACCCTGATTCCTGTTGTAGCCCTTTAGCTACAACATTCCATCTTTTTATCCCCATATCATTTAGTTTTGTTTCCACCCCACAGAAAGAAAATTTCAGATAGGGAACATAGTAATTAAAAACACTAATTATTTTTAGAATTTTCCCAAAATGGTATATACTGAAACTTCTAATTTCAAAATAGATAGATTTCAACTTCTAATTTCAACATAGATTGGTCAAAATAGCTTTGGTTTTAAAGATGAATATAATTTAAATAGTCTAAAATGGGGGCAGCATGGTGGTGCAGTGGTTAGCACTGTTGTCTGTGGGCCCAGGTTCAAGTCTCCGCCTGGGTCACATGTGTGTGGAGTTTGCATGTTCTCCCCATGTCATTGTGGGGTTTCCTCCGGG